>JAOVVH010000040.1:9948532-9964957 GCA_028566435.1 Scorpiodoras heckelii
GGCTGGTCCAATTTAGCCATGAAACCTCCCACACTAAAATGACAGGTGTTTCAGTTTCATTGTCTAACCCCTGTACAGCTTCAGTAAACCTTGACATAAATTGTACAAGTCTCTGAAACTGGATAGAAGGATGAACACAGCTCTTTCAAAAGGTTCTCCTCAAATTGGTGTATTGACGATGGTGGTGAAGAGTGTTAACAAGAGTGTAAAGGCCATAGCATGTTATTTACATCATTTCCATCCTCATCAAACCATTCAGTGAGGCCTTAAAGTCTGTAGATAGGGCGGAGTCATCCTGCAAGTGGCAAGAAAACACTCCCATCAAACATGTTTCATCATAGCATTAAGGTGATCAGTCATAAAACTATGTATTGACTGAAACAGACCCTTCCCTCCCAGTGGACATGTGAAATCATATGGACAATGTGAAACCATGCCACTAAAATTACATAACAGCATAACAGAGCCACAGGTTTTTCGTTTAATCTGTTAGCCATCTGTATTTACAAGAAAATATCGAAAGGGTTTCCTCAGGCCACCAAACACATCCGAATCATTCACAACCTACAAAATCATTTAAAAATCATGGTACCTAAATTAGTACCACTTGGGTTTTGAATTTCTGATTTTTTTTTACTTGATTGCTTCAGGGTGACTTTGTGACTCTATCATTAATCTGTAAATGAGATTTCAGCATTAGTTCAGTGCACTGAGGCTCCTGGAAATGGAACATGGCTTACCCAGAAGGTTTACGGCATTTAACTTCATGCTGTCGCGGTGTCCTTGAGAAAAATCGTGTAATCCTGGTGAACTGAATCTTCTGGACCACAACAGGGGACATGCCTCTACTGTGATTCAAAACTTGAATGACACCTTAAAACCCCGAAGCATTTATTACAGTTAAGGGCAAATGTGTGAAGATGACTGCATTTTTGCTTTTAGAAATGACATGCTCTTTTGTCCACAGGAACATGCTGTGTTGCTTTTATTGTCCCTCAGCGCACATAATCATACATTGTCAAATGAAGCCCATCTTTTCCCTCTCTCATCACATGCACTTAAAGATAATGCATGTAATCAAAGGTGCTGCAGCGTTCTATTTTTCAGGATGAGCAATAATTTTATTTTTAAGTTTTTCTTTTTTTCATGCTTTCCATTGCACCTTAACAAGACCTGTAAATTTATGCACAGAGCATTTCCACATTGTGTAGTGTTACAAACTGGAACTGGAATGGACTCAACTGGGATTATTAGTCATGAATCTAGAGTACTGAACAAAGTCAGGCTTTTTTACCAAAATCAGCTCACAAGTTTACACTGAAGTAAACTGGAGCTTATGCAAAATACACAGCAACACCACTTATGCATGTCATTGTCTGTGTCCTCCGGTGCGTATATAAAGCGACAGAAATCTATGGAAGCTTCTAGAGCTGTTTCCGCCGTGAGAATGGCAAGGTGTCACGATTTTGTGATTTTCAACCCGGTTTAATAGTTGGAGCTCATGAGATGGGTCGTAGCATTTCGGAGGTAGAAGCAAAGTTTGGATTTTCAAAGGTGTAACGTGACTGCAAGAACTCCGGCAAAACCTCAAACTTACGACAGCAGCGTGGCTGTAAAAAGACTCTGGGTGAATGTGACCAGCGTCGGCTAGCGAGAATCGTTTCACATGATAGGCATGCAACACTGCCTCAAGTAACATCGGCATTCAATGCCGGGGCCTCAACAAACATCAGCGTGAGGACTGTGCAACGTTCCCTCCAAGGTCATGTTGGGGACCTACCAAGAATTAACTGCTATACCAGTTTTTCTGGTACTTCAGTGTACTTTATAAATATATTTCACCAAAAATGCATGAAAATGTTTTTATTTACACTCAGCTTGCTTTGGGGTACTGTCTGCGATAGAGCCAGTTTAACAAACCTGGTGGTAAAAACAGTCAGTGTGACTACAAAGTCTAAAACCTTGTGAGCTAAGTTTGTTATTCTTCACACAGCGAATATTGTAGTTTAATCCAGTTTGTGCATATCTGCATGCTGTAGTGAAATGACCTAATCAGTTCAGTTTGTAATGCAAGTTTCTCCATTTCCAGATTTATTTTGTACATATCTTAATTCAGGAAAGGCTGTAGTTATAAGAACTACACAGTAGAAAATGCCCAAAGTTGCTCATGTGAAGCGTTTCTAAAAACTGCTTTGTTTAGTCGTGTACAATTTTACTCTAAACAGTACAATATATTTGGAAATGACGGTCACCTCCTAAGTGGGGTCAGATTTTGACATTTTCTAACTAGACTGCTTGTTTTTGGGAACATCTCAAACAGACCCCAGGCTGTTTTTGTCACGTAGATCTGGCAGACCTGATTCCCGCTCAGCTCCTTCTGAACATGTTTAATTGGCATCAGAGCCTGGCAAGAGACAGAACCCTAAGACTGACTGCTCAGCCGAGCAAAACGGTCCAGGAGCAAACAACATTTCTGCTGCAGCTAGCTACATTTTTTGCAATAAAATGTACAGGATAGTGTTTCGACAGAGTCACAGTGCAGTCAAAAACTGTAACTACGCTAATACTGCGTAGGTCCCCCTTGTGCCACCAAAACAGCTCTGACCCATCGAAGCACGGACTCCACAAAACCTCTGAAGGTGTGCTGTTGTATCTGGCACCAAGACATCAGCAGCAGATCCTTTAAAACTTGTAAAATCCAATGTTGGGCCTCCATGGATTGGATTTGTTTGTCCAGTACATTCTACAGATGTTTGATCAAATTGAGATCTGGGGAATTTAGAAGCCAAGTCGACACCTTGAACGCTTGGTCATGTTTCTCAATTCATTCCTGAACAATGTTTGCAGTTTTATCCTGCTGAAAAGAGGCCACTGCCATTAGGGAACACCATTGCCATGAAGGGGTGTACTTGGTCTGAAACAATGTTTAGGTTGGTGATATGTGTCAAAGTAACATCCACATGAATTCCAGGACCGAAGTTTTCCCAGCAGAACATTACCCGGAGCAACACACTGCCTCCACCAGCTTGCCTTCTTCCCATAGCGTGTCCTGGTGCCGTCTCTTCCTGAGGTAATTGACCCACAAACACCCGACCATCCACATGATGTAAAAGAAAACGTGATTCATTAGACGAGGACACCTTCTTCCATTGCTCCATGGTCCAGTTCTGATGCTCACGTGCTTATTGCAGGTGCTTTTGGTGGTGAACCTCAGGGTTCACCATGGGCACTATGAGTGGTTTGCAGCTAAGCAGCCCCATACACAGCAAACTCTGATACACTGTGTGTTCTGATACCTTTGTACCAGCATTACATTTTTCATCAATATCTGCTACAGTAGCTCTTCTGTGGGATCAGACCAGACAGGCTAGCCTTCGATCCCCAGGGGCATCAGTGAGCCTTGGCTATACAATCGTATACATTCTTAAGGAAAGTTATAATGATACATAAAGTATAACCGTGTTTCTATCTGTATTCATTAAATATGGTAATATATAGTATGAGAAACAATATATTCACTCCATCTGAAGCACGCCCAGCCATATAACTGCAATTGCGAGTTCCACTTTTAGAAAAGGTGTAAACAAAAGGACTGGGAATAACTGTGGGTCATACAATATAGATATTTGGTGTGTTCTCTGTTGGTAAACTGAGAGCTAATTCTGTTTGACTGTGATCCACTGTTATCTGTAGCTTGGGTTTAAGCATGGAAGTGATGATCATTACCTTGTCTGGCTAACGCAGGTCGGTGTTTTGTAGTCTTCAGCCACACACTTCCTGTGTCGGCCACAGTTAATCTTTAAGCAGGGGTCTTTGGCAGGATCCAGGGCTAGAAAAAAAAAAAAGACAGATAACATCAAAGATCTTTTCATATTAATAACTGTCGAAGAGATTATATTTAATGGTGAAATGATTTTGTTAAAATAAAAAATCTATTTCTCATGTGTCAGTGAACATACTGTGAGAAGAGAGACAATATTTCTTTAAAATGATAAGAGGCTATCGCACACGGACATGTACGAACAATCGCACACACGTAGAATGGTCTTTGACCCCCTAGTTAAGAGTCTCAACCAAATCCAGTACTGGATTCAGCAGTTTAATCAAACCTAACCCATATGTGATACTGCATGCATCAGAGTGATTCCTCTACAATCACTAATAACCTCAGATTGATGCTTGATTTCAGAAAACAAAGGAGTAAAGTGTTGCACAATATTTGTTCAGACTAAAACACTAGTTGACTGGTTAGTAGTTAATCAATACAGTCACTAGTCGTGACCAGCTGTGCGAATCAGTTGAAATATTATAAATCATGCTAATACTAAGCTTGTGCTTTGACAAATTGCATTACTTAAACGACGCGTTTGTATAGCCATGAAAATCTTCTTTAAGAAAGATATCATTTTCGACATGCACCTTGATCAAACGGCTTCCCAGGGTTCCATGATCCAGGCTCCTGAAACACACATCAATATTAGTTAACAGTATGCACGGTAATGGTGGTGTTCACTATTTTCACTATCTTACATATTACATATTACAAAGCAAAGCACATTTTATACAAACCTCTACTTCCTGATAGTGTAGGAAGCGTTAGAGAGAAACAAATAAAGATGAACGTTAGTGGGATACACATGCAGTATATCAGGAACTGAGATACACACTTTCATACAAGCTGCATCTCCAATCATGCCTGTTAATTACTTTATGATTGAGCATGTATTTAACTGCTTCTGACACTTTTGGGTCCTATCATTGCAAAGCCTGATATTTCTGTCATTTCCGATCACTCCATAGGACATTCCACATGCTGAGAGAAATGCACACATATGCTGGGTGAGCGAGACATTCAAATAGAGTAGCATGATTGCTTAGCTGGCCGTTAGGCAGTTAAAAACAGATGTGTGTCCTTTTACTTCTTCTTGTCTGCCTCGAAGATTTAGAGAGTGATAAAGACTGCAAAACGCTTGCCTTAGAGCCTAGGCCTATGAGACTGTGTAAAACGCCATCACCCAATCTTACCCACTAATTATCGCCGATTGATAGTGTCACCTGTGGTTTTGAAGAGGAAAAAGAAGGGTGTGTGGCCAGAATATATAATGCATGTTGTGTACGCGTGAATACCAGAAATATCGGAAAGATACCAGAAGCTGGTTGTGAGTGAGCAAGTTGCTGCATTCGTTAACATTATCACTTGTTTGTTTATGTTTTAGTAATTTTCCACTAATGAGTTCAGGAATGCTGCAACATTAAAGTCAGGACTGTTCACTCCCTGTCATATTTTATTCCTCTTATAGCAGAAATTTTACCTCTTATACCAGTAAACACCTTCTGACCAAACATTTCACATCACTGTGGTTTTAAATTCTTGTACAATACCAATTTCTCAAAGTGTAAATAAGCAAAAACCAAAAGGTAATATATGTGACAGCCAATTTTCCCTTCATAAACCAGATAGTGGGGGTTTAAAGATAAAGGTCTTGAAGACAAAGACTGGTAATGCTACATCTGCCCCACTAGGTATGATGTTCTCCTCTGGAGTACTTCGAGCCGCTGAGGCAAGGATGGCTGTAAATGGTAGATATCACATGAACACAACCACTTGGTAGGCTCAGTATGAGTGTTTCTTTGGTTCTGGTGACAGTGTGTGGTGTGAGCCATGGACCTAGGTTTAGACTAATGATGGGGTGAGCCTGGTTATTCAACTGGATTACTCCTGTAATTCTAGGAGGACAGGGTCGGCATTCTCAATTCTCTCTCTTCTTGGGAGTTAACTTAATTGTTTCGCTCAACCCTTTTGCACCTAATGAATTTAACTAACCTATCCGAACAGGTGTTCAGTTTGTTTTGTAACTCTTGGGTGTGTCTAACATAAAGGGAGTGTGATCTACCTGGAGTACTGAGAGGAGTGAATTTATGGTTTGCATGGTTTTTCAAAGTGACACTGTGGGTGTTAAGAACCAGAACTGTGCCACGTATGGTCTGTTCAAAATCCTGTAATTACATTTGTTGCTTGAGCATCTGATATTTGATACTGGGGATTTCAGCCTGTAATTCTCCAACATGTCGTTTGATGGTAGCTAGAGTGATGGCATTAATGGCAGAGGTTCCGAGACCAAGGAGGGACCAGTTGCAGTGGCTGTGGTTAGTAGTCCCCCAGTAAACCTTTTGGACCTGTGGTTTTGTCCACTCAATTCTTACTGCGTGACAGTGAACTTCTGTAGCTGTGGTAGCATGTGGGTAGTTTCTGCCTCCATATGTCTGATAGCATTCATAGTTCACCTAGCTTCAGCCCAGCTAGTCTGGGATGTTTCCCCTACATATCTCACCAGGGCTCAACAAACATGTTCAAGAAATACTTTTCGGATGTGCAGGCAACAGTTAGTAATCAATAATCCAGGCTGTCCTTTCAACATAATACCTGAGTTCAACAATTTCAGGATGTGCCGAAGCAGTTATTTGGCCGGAGGCCTGGAGAGGGTGGCTGATGTGTAGGTTGGCTTTCACGCCTAGTAACTGCTAGAGTTATTGCATGACATTGGCAGTGAAGTGTGTCCCTCTGTCAGATCTGACATGGCTAGGTAGACTGAATTGTGAAAGGATGTGGTTCATAAGCAGATAAGCCATGGTTTGGGCTGTGTCATTCGGGGCAGGTAAGCATTCTATGCACTTCATGAACACACAGGTCACAGTAAGGAAGTATTGTTACTTCTGGCAGGATCTGGCAGGATCATGCAATAACAGGCCCTTGGCAATATGCAGAGAAGCACAGGCATTGTATAGTATTGTATAGGAATGGGGTTGAGATTACTGTCAGAAATAGGATGAGTAATAGGGTCGGAAAGGAAGACAATCATTCGATTAATGGCAGGGTTGTGAGACAGCACATCAACGAGATCAGAGTCAGAGAAGGCAGAGCCGACTGAGACAGTGGCCTGAGCAGGGACGATGGACAAAGTTGCTGCCAACTGTGCATGTGTAACAACGCATATTCTTGGGGTGGGAGGATTAGGGAAATGAGTAGAGTCAAATTCCCAGGGGATGCTGACTACGGCCCCCTGATTCGGTCAAGTCATTGAGTACTCTGTCTTGTCCAGGGACTTGAGAGTGTGACTTAACCTTTTACCAGTAGATCAGCATGTCATGCATATCTACCAAGTGTTCACAAGCCATGAAGAGCCCTTTATGCTTAACTAGCTTTTTATTTGAGGTCATGTATCCATTGCTCTTCCATAACTGTAAATGGCATAAGAAACAGAGATGGGCATAGTTGGAGTTGGTGCAAATTACTAATGTTTTAACACCCTTGTCTGCTGCTAGTTGGGATGCTAGTTAGTTTCAGCATATTGGGATGGTTGGGCACCCAACTGGAACTTTTTGGGGCTCATACGGCATATCCCTGACACATACCTCACCTACGTCTGCCTGAATCTAGGTTTTGGTGTAGTGGAAGGAGCAGCTATCTACATATCTGGTGATAATGTCTCTGATGTTCGGATCAAAGTAATCATGGTTGATTGGTATGGGCAGAAGTGTTCTCTGGACCAGGGTATTTGCTGTAGTGACATCGTCCTGACACCTCTGGCAAGATGAGAGTCTTGTGCCCAGGGGAGATTTGCAGTTTTTCCTGGACCATTATACGGCATACCTACAATGGGGTGTGCACCAGGACTTGCATAAGATATACATAGTGGTTAAGCCATATTAGATTGAGTCTTTAGCAAATGTGGTGTGGTATTTGTAAAGGATTTCATAGAGTTTTTTCTTTGCTATTATGCAAGGCTTCAGCTTTGTTCTCCTACAGCCATGGCTTTGGGCACCACCATGACTTCTGACATTATTTTGTACCAGCAGATAAGCTGACCTGACACATAGTTCCATTATGGGGGTAGCTTCAGTGGAAACACCTAAGCTGAAAAAAGTAGGTGACGGTTGGAAAACAGTCTGTTAATGATTTAGGCATTGGCTAAGCCGTACATTCAGATTTATTGACACGCTCTTTTTGTGGACATGAGGTGTTCATTCACCGTCTGTCAAGCTTCAGGGACAGTCTGTCCTGGGCCCAAGTTTTTGGTATCTGGGCAGGCAGTCCTCCTGAACCCTACGATTTCAGAGCCAAGCCACATAATCCTCTACAAATTAGCATATGTGGGTAGGCCTAGACACCCAAATGGTGACTGGTGGCGAAATGGAGGTTTCAGTCAAACGGTGCTCTGAAATTAAAATCTTCCTCCATCCACAGTTGATTTCATGACACAAAATATGCCTGACGGCAGCGGTAGTAGCATTGCTAGGGTGACTCTTGTCTCCCCTGCTTGACTAGAACAGCCACTGTTAAATCTGTTTGTGAAAGAGGAATAGAGAATTCCTCCTCCAGTGCCCTACAGAGTATGTAGTAGTCATCTTGGATGTAGTCAGGCTGATGCTCAATGAAGCTGCTGACTTCTCAATTTGATGTTACTTTAATTAGGTAGATTTTGTCATCCAGCTTAGCATGGGAAAATTTTCACAAATAGTAGTTGATGTCTTTCAGGTAAATGTTGACATCGTGAGAGCAGTTGTAGTTCAGCTCAAATTGGATTATGTTTATGCAATTTTATCTAGATCCCTGTCAGTGGGACACTGAGCACGATAAGGGCCTGATGGTGGACCATGCCTTTGGGGAGAAGTCTCCCTGGCAAGACCGAGAGGTGTTCTGCTGAACCGAGTATATAGGGGAGGCTCAGGATGTAGGGCGATGGGAGGGGAGCTGCTAAGCCCTTTTGGGAATCTCTAGGAGTTGACTCTCATCCCCTGTCATTGTGGAGGGTAACTCCTCTGCTATGTTGGCTGGCTTTCTCTCAATACTTTCTGTGGTTCTTGGACATCCCACAACCTCAGTTAACTCGCTCTCAGTCCTCAACTGTTGCTGTTGGGATCTCACTAACTCATCCTTTGTTTTCACCAATTCACTTTCTGCAATTTCACTTTTTTTTCTTAGCCTGGGAACAATCAAGCATTCCAGTGGCCTCGTTAACCTGTTCTTCCAATTCAGCATTTCTAGCCGTAGTTGCATCTAGTTCACATTCTAATTCTGTTTTCCTAGGTTTAGATGCATCCAGCTCCTCACTACAGGTAGAAAGGGAATGCTCTAATCCCTCACTTTTGTTTAAGGATGTGGTGTAACTTTGTTCATAGGCTGTGCATCTTGTATTAGCCCATTCTTGTCCCTCAAAATTGTTTCTAGGTTGGGTTGGTATTATGAAAGCCATTTTTCCTATGGTTTCAATTACCTCTTTGCCTTTTGCATTACCACACAAATGCTGTGTAATGAAGTCAGTCATTAGCAACTCAAGTCTGGCGGGTTTAGCATTTTGGATGGTCATCATATAGTCAGGTGTCAGAGTCACAGTCAATTCAAGTAAAGTCAATATTGACTATATTCCCTCATGGGGATCCACGTTCCTTCCATGTTGCTTTAGGAGTAGCTATGCAGGTGGTTTTGCTTAATGAACTTTTCTGTGTTATTAGATCAGGTTATGAGTTTGTAGCTTTGTATTGAACTTTACAATTATTAGATAACTTCTATGGAAGTCTTCTGTAATTCTACTTTTACTTTAGTTAGCTTGGAGTTAAAAAAGAAAACCTTTTAGACTGTGTTTACGTAATACTGGGTATGGTTACTCTTAGGGATGTAGTTTTGAAGTGACTTATAATTTCATTTAAGTTTCATGGCAGTGCACACAACTGTGATTTATCTCCAAAAACAGAGTTCCAGACACTCAGTCCTGTGGTGCCTGCTCAGACGATTGACAGAAAAGCAGTGAGTATATATACGTTGGTAAGATCCCTCATAGATGAAACCCAAGCCAGAAGTTAGAGACTCGTGTTATCATGTCAAAATTTCTCAATTCTACTCAAAATTGACTAGCTCTGTGTACAGTTACTCTGAGCTTATTCAACCTCAAGTGGGCAGGGACCAAATTGGTGATTTAGGCTGCACCACACATTTACGGTGTCACTGGTACCAGTGCTCACCTCTGGGATAACCTCTGAATTGGTTAGGTCTGGGCTTAATCCCTTTCCCCAAAATGGTGCACCTCCCGATGGGGTTCTTATAGTTTTGAAGCTGAGTGGCAAGGGTAGGCAAGCTAAAACTTATAATCTTAAGTTTCAATAGCAGAAAGGGAACACAAGAGGAATGAAACAAAAATTAGCAAAATAAAAAAAAGGATGGCAGCCTTGTTTTATAAGAAAGAGCATATGCTAATTGTATACAGTATGTTATAAATTATTTAAAATGAAATCTATTTAGAAAATGAAAACAATTATATAGTTAAATTTTCAATGAGTGTGTACAGTCAAAGATAAATTTATCATTAATGCTAGATATGAACTGAGCATAAAATTAATTACATATACATAAGAAAAACTTAGCGTGGGAAAGTGATAAAGGATTTGGGGATTGAGGTAAGCTAATATGGATAACTCAGTAGACTCAACTTAAGCCAACTCAATCCAAATTGAGTTAAGATACAACTCACCAAGTTTACTTAGTGAGCCTCAACAAGTTCAGAGCATTAAAGGTACACTCTTATTGTTCTAATGCAAACAGATACACTTGGTTTACTCCTCAAGCTCATTAATCAACTTGGCCATGAGATGGAGCCCAAGGTCTAATTGCTTGCAATTACAGTATTGACAACGTGGGTTAGTAGGGTTCAAAACAAAAACAAAAGGGCGTCAATCATGACCTACTTGGAGTCCTTCAGTGTTCAGAATGGCTACAGCCTATTTCAGTCCAGACACCGAACAGGGAGGTTCAGCTCTCAGTTGAACTAAATTCACAGCACTCTGCCACCCAATTTTCAGCACAGCAGCTACTTTCCAACAAAGTTTCAGTCACCATATACGCCTCAATTTCTCCTTTGAAATATGAATGGGCAGTTCTCACACATTTACAATGTTACAATGCCCCTATCACATAACTAGTGACATTTTAACAGTAGTTAAACCCGGGGAGCAAAAGACGGTTTGCAATTTGTATCAGCGGAACGTTATCAATGCATGCTTAACGGAAGTCTCGTCTGGGTTACTGCAAGTGTCAGTGTGCTAGGCTATGGAAGCAGTATTTCACATACTCTGCAACATTTGACTGAGATGGCCTTGCATGGGCATGCCAGTAAATATGTAGCGTTTTGTTGGTGTGATCTGTAAATCAATTAAATTGCAATAACAAAATGGGGCACCACTTGTTTCCTTTTATGAATTGGAGAACCAAGAAAAAAACAATTTCATGTAAACCAGCCACCATCTGATATCATGAGATCACATGCCAGTCAGGGATCTCAGTCGGAAGCAGCCAAACAACACTTTACTTGCTAAATGGAATGTGTGTGTATGTAGATTGTCTAAATAACTATGTAGTTCTTCTAAAATAAAATAGGTGAGTGTTAAGTTTTAACTAGGAGAATTGTGAATGAATTTGTTTGATGGATAACCAAGAACAAACTATACAAGCTACTACGTGTTACGCTAGGAAATCAAGCAAGGAGGAAAATTAATGGTAAGCACCCACACTAAGTCATAAGTAGGGGAAGCCTTGCCTATTTGTGCTGGCGCTGCTCAGAGGAATACTAGCTGCCATTGAGATTAGACCCAAGAGATGGCACCAGAGGAGTGGTAATTCTCTGCTCACAGGGTTGGTTCTTCGAGCCGAGTAGCACAGTGATGGAGGTCTCTCCTGCGGCCCGCAACGGTCAACACGGTGGATGAAGCATGCCGTGATTTTTCGCACTCTCAGCAGCTCCGGGTGGGCAAATGCTCAGATTCAAAAGGATAGCTTCATTCGTGGCTGGACAGAGTGTTTCACGCTCTCTGCAGTTTTCTGTATCCAGTTCACAAAGGTTTAAAAAGTTGCTCTATGGTTGGCCACCAGTGAAGGCTCTATCTACAAAACTTGAAACAAACTTGCTGGTAACTTAAAAAGCGGCATTACCAGCACAAGACAATGATTAGAATTGAGATCTAGGGTTCAGATTCAAATCTTAGCGAACTTGCGGCAGGTCTTCATGAGGTTTCTGTCTTCCAGATCTCGAATTTGACTCGGACAAAACCGGCTTCTTGCTTGCTGTTGCACGAACTGTGAACTTCCGAGCTTGGAGCTGATTTCGCACCTAGAGCTCCCTAGGTGTGTTATACCTCACTGACCAATGGATGGACAGCCCTGAGGGGAGCCAGTGCTCAGGATAATGGTGAAGAAGATGTTGTGGATCCTCACAGACTGCAGCCTGTTAGTCAGGAAGTCCAGGACCCAATTACAGAGGGAGGAGCTCAGTCCTCGTGTAAGTCACTTCTGCTGGGGTCATGCTAAGGGGCTCTTCTCCAGGTGGTGGGGTGAGTCTGGTGCTGGGGGGGTGTTAGGGTCCTCAAAGTGGGTGTAGAACCTGTTGAGAGCATTGGGCAGAGAGAGATCCCCAGGGCATTGTGCATCTCTGGTGTTATAGTCTGTGATGCACTTAATGCCCTTCCACATGCTCCATGGATCATGGGAGGAGAAATGTCCGTGTATCTTCCATCCATATGCAGCTTTGGCCCTCTTGCCTGCAGTCAGTGCTGTTCTAGCCCTCATGAGTTCCTGTGAATCGCCATACCTGAAGGCAGCATTCCTGACTTCCATCAGGGAACGAAACTCTGCATTCAGCCAGGGTTTCTGGTTTGGATAGCACGTCACAATCCTGGTGGTGGTGACATCCTCAGCACACTTGCTGATGTATCCGAGGACAGCAGCTGTATAATCCTCCAGATCTACGTAGCTCCCTCTCATACACAGCAGCCTCCCTGAAGACTTGCCAGTCTGTGCATCTGAAGCAGTCCTGCAGTACAGAGTCACTGGGCCACACAGTAATGGTCTTCTGTGTAGGGCTGGAGTGTCTAAGCAGGGGATGGTAGTCAGGGACCAGCATAATGGAGATGTGATTGGAGAAGCCGAGGTGGGGGCGGGGGATGGCTCTGTATATGTCTTGTATATTGGTATAAACACGGTCCAGTGTATTATTTCCCTTATGTTGGTATTGTGACATGCTGATAAAACTTCGACAGAGTATCTGTCAGGTTTACGTGGTTAAAATCCCCAGCCACCACGTAAAATGCCTCTGGGTGCTTGTTCTGAAGCAAGCTGATGTTATCATATAGCTCCTTCAGCGCATCATTAGCTTTAGCACCCGGCGGGATGTAAATAGCAATGACAAACACCGCCATAAAATTGCGAGGAAGTATATATAGTGAGAGAGACAGAGATAGATAGATAGAGCTGTATGTGCATACACGTACTGTACGTGAATACACCGATCAGGCATAACATTATGACCACTGAGAGGTGAAGTGAATAACATTGATTATCTCTTCATCATGGCACCTGTTAGTGGGTGAGATATATTCGGCAGCAAGAGAACATTTTGTCCTCAAATCTCATGTGTAAGAAGCAGGAAAAATGGGCAAGCATAAGGATGTAAGTGAGTTTGACAAAGACCAAATTGTGATGGCTAGATGACAGGGTCAGCGCATCTCCAAAACTGCAGTTCTTGTGGAGTCTTCCCAGTCTGCAGTGGTCACTATCTATCAAAAGTGGTCCAAGGAAGGAACAGTGGTGACCTGGTGACATGGGCCATGGGTTGCCGAGGCTCAATGATGCACAAGATGGAGCGAAGGCTGGCCGATGTGATCCAATCCAACAGACGAGCTACTGTAGCTCAAATTGCTGAAGAAGTTAATGCTGGTTCTGATAGAAGTGTGACAAATTACACAGTGCATCGCAGTTTGTTGCGTACGGAGCTGCATAGCCGCAGACCAATCAGGGTGCCCATGCTGACCCCTGTCCACTGCCCAAAGTGCCAACAATAGGCACATGAGCATCAGAACTGGACCATGGAGCAATGGGAAAAGGTGGCCTGGTCTGATGAATCATGTTTTCTTTTACATCACATGGATGGCCAGGTGCATGTTCGTTGCTCACCTGGGGAACACATGGCACCAGGATGCACTATGGGAAGTTCTGGGCAATGTTCTTCTGGGAAACATTGGGTCCTGCCATCCATGTGGATGTTACTCTGACATGTACCACCTACCTAAGCATTGTTGCAGACCATATACATCCTTTCATGGAAACGGTATTCCCTGATGGCAGTGGCCTCTTTCAGCAGGAAATGAGCCTTGCCACAAAGCAAAAATGGTTCAGGAATGGTTTGAGGAACACAACGATGCGTTTGAGATGTTGCCTTGGCCTCCAAATTCCCTAGATCATTTTCCAATAGAGCATCTGTGGGATGTGCTGGACAAACAAGGCTGATCCATGGAGGCCCCACTTCACAACTTACAGGACTTAAAGAATCTGCTGCTAAGGGGTCATACACTTCTGAAGAAAGTATGATTTAGTGTGGAGGGTCCTGGAGATAAGGAACAAAGCTTTGACGATAATAGAGGTTTTAGCTGGGTGTTCTGGAGGTAAGGTCTGTTAGACTATTCTCTATCAAGGTAAGAACAAAACTGGGGGTTTTAGTTGGAGGTCTTGTACATGAAGGCTGGTATTGCTGCATGATCATCCTTAATCAATCTCTCCTGAATTGTGGAGATGTAATTTAGAGAATGCTCATACTCTTTTCAATTCAGCATCACTGTGATCTGTGTTTTATTATTTATTACACACTCCATGCACATTACAGAGGGTTGTTTCTGGCTGAATCTGATATCTTTATGCTGAGGCAGCAGTACTTCCCGTAATTTATTTACAGAGACTTATTACGAATGTTTCATGACCAATAAGCAATATGAGCAATGCGATCCTGTATTAATGTTTTCCGTGAAATGGAACGGCATTGATTTTAGTCAAAAAAGCATTTTGCTTCAAAGAAGCTTTGCAGTGGAATCAATTTCAGGAACAGTACATCTTACACATGCTTCATTTCTGGGTTATTGTGGGTGTTTTGTGCTGTTAATGTCTGTAAGTTGATGTAGTCTAACGTTTGTATTTTTTGCTGTTGTGTTCTTTTGTAAGTTGGTGGTGAGATTATTTATTTATCTTCACTTTTCCAACCTCCTGTGATGTTCACCTTTTGTTTGCTTTGTTTGTTTTCTGCTCCGGTTTACCATCTTCTGTTTTAGATCCGGTCCTCTTAATACTGTCTACGTACGCAACTGTCTCTGTATTAATTCAGTGCTCCAAATATTTGTATCTGTATTGTCTTAAGACTGGTTATCTACTTATTATACTATATTATACTGGTTCTTGTTATCTAAACTAAACATGAACCCTGCCACTTTAAGATGCAGAAATGTCACAGCGCAGCCTAAATTTGAGCATCCAGATTTGGTGAACAGTGTAGCAATTACAGCATATTATATGCAGTCGTCCCTTTTTAAGTGACCAAAAGTAACTACAATTGGCTGCTCGGCTGTTCTATGACGAGGTCTGTGTTATTCTAGTTTTGATTTCAGGTGTGGTACATTTGGAATCTGCTTCTCTAGTGGGAAAAATCTGTTCACAACTGTTGTCTCGATTAGGAACACCCTCCAGGATGTAGGTTCAAAGTCAAAAATCAAGAGAAGACTTCGCCAGAGTAAGTAAAGAGGGCTTACTACAAAACTGGGAAGACCAGAGTTTGCCAAGAACAGTTCTGGAAAAACATCCTATGAACAGATGACACAAAGATTAACTGACACCAGAATGATGAAAAGAGAAGAGTTTGGAGAAAGGAAGGAACTTGCTCATTATCTGAAGCATAGCACCTCACCTTATGATGTGGCCATGTATGGCTGCCAATAGAATTGGTTCCCTTGTATTTACTGATGATATGACTGCTGACAAAAGCAGCAGAATTAACTCTAAAGTGTACAGGGCTACAGTATCGGCACAAATTCAGCCAAATGCTTCAAAACCTGTTGAATGGCTCTTCACAGTGTAGATGGACAATGAGCCGAGGCATACTTTGAAAGAAACCCAAGATTTTTTTAAGGCAAAGAAGTGGACGGTTCTGAAATGGCCAAGTCTATCACCTGACTTGAACCAAATTGAGCATGCATTTCACTTGCTGAAGGGAAAAAAAACCTCTAAGAACATGCAGGAACTGGAGATGGCTAACAGTAATGGGGGAAGGGAAAAAACCCAGTGTCTGATGTCTGGGTTCCAGCAAAGGATTTGCAACAAAGTTGCAAATGACAATTTACAAATTGTTAGTTTATCTGATTGCTTTGGGTTCATTAAGAACGGGGTAACCATATATAGAAAGTGCTGGTGTTGCTTCACCGTTCATTTAAATTAAGGACAAAGTGTGCACTTTGAGCTCATCAAGTGCTGGATCAGGGCGGCACAGTGGTGTAGTGGTTAGCACTGTCGCCTCACAGCAAGAAGGTCCCGGGTTCGATCCCCGGGTGGAGTGGTCTGGGTCC
>JAOVVH010000040.1:9969992-9993146 GCA_028566435.1 Scorpiodoras heckelii
CCCTCTCTCTCTCTCTCTCTCTCTCTAACCGCTGGGCGGGCGCGCTCGGTCCCAACTGCCACCGACTTCGCTGTCGTCGTTTCGACCTCCCGGAAAGCCCGCTCCTCACACCGTGGCCTTCTTTACAGTGTTGGGGGGGATTTAATTTCGCCTACCTCCTAAGAGCCGGGACGTGAATTTCGGAGCACCAGCGCCGGCTCACCTGCACACAGGTAAATTAGAGCAAGAGGCGGAGGGGGAGAGGGAGAAGGAGAGGGAAATTTGGGGGGTGGTGGTGTTGGTGGTGGTGGTGCCGATGCTCCAAGACAAGACCACAATCGCTGGAAGTGGAAAGCAGGTGACAAAACTCCTAGACCTGCTGTTTATTTACAGCTTACTACAGTAAACTTCTCATTCGGAACGTCGCTACTCGTGACGTCACGCCACGCCACGTTACGTGACGTCACGCCCTGCTTGACGTCTCGTCGGCATCAAATTAAGCGAGACTTGGATCTGAAACGGTGACCTTCACTTTAAATGACGTCAAATAATCAGTCTGAAGTAGTTCGCGTTGGCGTTCTGTCTTTAAAATCAGTGTTCCGGTTCCAGGTGCGACTAACAGGTGTCAGGGAGAGGTGGAGAGGGGGAGAGGGGGGGAACGAGCATGAAGGTAGTGTGTGTTCAGTAAGTGAGAGATGAATGAGATCAGGTAGATTAGAGAAACAAGTAAGGGAGTGTTCGTGTCACGGTGTCATCGTGTCACGGTGTCATCGTCACGCCTTAGATATGACACCCTGAAACGCAGCCTTTCCCAAATCTACCTGATCGGTACCTTTTTTTTCCCCTTCATGCTGGACCTGTGACATGAACGGTGCATCATTAATTTTAATCCTAATCCTAATCCTAACTCTAACCCTTAACGGTGTAGCTTTTGGACAGTAACCTGTCACGCACCTTCTCCGGGCTCATTTCAGCACCTTTATTCCTGCGAGCTCGTTTTCTTTCTCCATTCAGTCATATTCATATATAGATAGATAGATAGATAGATAGATAGATATCACACCCAGACTCCAAAGGGATCCCGTCGTCTGTACGGACACTTCTACAACTCTGTGTTTTACGGAGTCAGATACTGGTACCCGTTGTTTGTGATGTTCGGGATGTTCGGGATGAGCGGCGGGCAGACCCCCGGGTAGGGCATCCAGGCGAGATTATGCACCTGAGCAGAGGCTCAAGTGGCTCTATAGACGCTCATGGTTAAAGCAGGGGTCTGAATTAAAGGTGTATGTTTGCAACCCGTATTATCGAGTAACTGAATTCGGAAACGAGATGATACGTGGGGTCCACGGCCCCTGGATCTGTATGTCGGGGACCAACCAGCGGGTCCTGTAGGATTTAGATTACACCTGCTGGGTTGAGATAGCTCTAATAGCTCTTAGACGTCCTAACCCGCCCAGGGTTTCCTATTTCTGTAACTCGTTACACCATATTATTCCGTATAATTCAGGTGTTCATTCAAGACATCATGTCTTAGTACTTCAGTAGTTGTGTCAGTGCTCGTACCAGGCTACTGGTATCAGTTTAATGCCTTAAGGTGTGTGTAGTATAACTTTTGGTATTGGAAAAAAAAGGTATTGCTTATGAACACAGGACATATTGTGTCAAATCAGTCATGCTGTTTTGCCTTTCTGTGCCAAGGTGTGTGTGTGTGTGTGTGTGTGTGTGTGTGTGTGTGTGTGTGTGTGTGTGTGTGATGTGAAGAGCAACGAGCAAAGCCAGTTTGGCAAGTTTGACGTTTATTGCACCTTGAGCTCCTTTTGTTTTTCCCTTGCACTTTACCCTGTTTGTGAGTAAAAGTGTGTGTGTGTGTGTGTGTGTGTGTATGCACATGCGCACGCACATGTTGGGGGCAGGGCCAGGTTCACGCATGCATATAGTCTTGCATGTGATTCCGAGAGGACAACAGGTGCCTCAAAGCAATGATATCGTGATAAGGAAATCTGTGTTGGTTTGAACGTGAATGTTCTCAATGACTTAACAAAAAAGATGTTTATACGTACGGAATATCCATCCATCCATTATCTTCCGCTTTATCCTGCTAGTCAGGGTCACAGGGGGGCTGGAGCCAATCCCAGCATCATCGGGCGAAGGCAGGGTACACCATGGACAGGTCGCCAGTCCATCGCATGGCCAACACACACTCACGCACACATTCACACCTACGGGCAATTTAGAGTACGTACGGAATATGCTACTAAAAAAAAAGCATGCTTTTGTTCAAGTGTTAATATTTGTACTGTGCTATAAGTTTAACAATTTCCATTGATCTTAAGCCAACACCAGTGTATAGAGCTTAACTCTTTTTGAAAAGTAAGAAGTGCTAGTTTGTGGGTAGCGCTGTCGCCTCACAGCGAGAAGGTCCCTGGTTCGATCCCCGGATGGAGCGGTCTGGGTCCTTTCTGTGTGGAGTTTGCATGTCCTCCCCGTGTCTGTGTGGGTTTCCTTGGGGTACTCCGGTTTCCTCGCATGCTGCGATGTTGTTGTTTTGATAATCGGATATCCTGTCCAATTCCTTTTTTGATTAATCAATCAGCGGCGCGTTTTAAAAAAGATTTGCAGTCTAATCTTTCAGTGAATCGACTCTTTGGCTTTGCTGCTTTCTGTCACGCTTTACTTTCCTTGTTGTAATTTCTCATTGTCAAAATCACGTTGATTTCATGGAATTTGCCGCGATTAACAATTTCGCACCACGGCGTTTGGGGGCGAATAAATTTTCCGAGCGGAACGTCATGCCGAGGTCAATTTTGGTGAACCGTGACACCCAAATTTGCATTCTCAACCAGTAGCACTGCTGCTGCTGCTGCTTTGTCTGCGGTGGCCTGAAGGGGCGGGGCTTTGTATAGCAGTTCTGTAGATCCGGTTGTATTTTGAAGTGAGAAAACATTCCTCATGTAGCCTAAGTGTTCGTTCGAGACCATGTTTATTTTCACCCCATTGAGCTGTCGTACAAACTATTCATTATTCGAACAAAGCAGTGTGAAATAATATTTTCTGATAGACTAGGAAAGTTCAATATATGACCATAAATGTGTGATATGGTTAACTATTTTGTCGATTAGTTGTTCTAGACCTAGTCAGCAGCCATATTGATGTGACATCACTTGCTGAACTGTGGGTTGAGGAGTTTTGAGTTTTCTTTGTCTTTTTCTTAGTCGAAAGTCGAAATATGTTAATGAATTAAATTTGACAATCGATCCTCATATGTGTTTTGTTATGCTACCGAAACTTTTTATGTTGAAAATCAATAGATCAGGTTGAACCTAGTGGGCAATATGGTACAAAAAATATCAAGGAAAACTTGAAGCTGTTTCAATGATACATGAAATGCATCACAATATACATGTTTGGCAACAAACTGTCAGCAAAAAACATTAAAATTTTGATTGTAACATTAACATTTTTAGCAATTCAATGCAAATATTAGTGCTGCAGCTAGCGCAGGCTGTCATATAGTGCATGTTTTTTTCCTTTCATTTTTTCCACACCAATTTTTGGTTAACGATATCAAATAGTTAGACCTCGACAATCCACATGACATGTGGTATAGTTGTAGACCCACATGCCTGATACAGAATATAAGGTTTGTATCTGTAAGGTGTGTGGTGCCCTTCATGCTAGCACCCCCTGCATTGAGGTAGGCTCAAAGCAATTTTTGGGTAGTAGTTTATTATAAAAAAGTATGATTTTTGTGGCAAGTTGGCCTCTAGGAGGCATATTACCCTAGCCAATTACAATCAATTTGTGGAGTAGCACCACCACATAGTGAATAATGTTCCCCGCAAAAAGCTAGCATTTTACTAGCCAATATCTTATGATGTAAAGGCTTAAACGTCATCAAATTTCACATCCTGTATCATTACCACATTCTTTAGACGCACACCAAATTTTGTGAAATTTGGTACAAAGGGGGCGCCGCAACTCACATACTTCCATATCTCAAGGACTGCTTAAGCAGCAGTTTTGAAATTTGGTATGTATATTTCACTTCGTCATTGCTCTTTCTCACAGTTTATATAGCGATCATGTCATACACCATTGTGCAGTATAGTTCTTGTTCTAATCAGCTACTTCTAATCAGACTACTGCATTATCTCAGAAAACTTTGACATTTAATGGCAGTGTCAACACTATGTCGTAATATTGCACAGCCCAAAATGTGAATATATAGGTTCATAAAGATAAGCTCTTTGTTAACTGACTGACTCAATTGTAGTCAGTAGTCCTCCTTGATCTTTCACTACGTGACTACCTTTACCTATATATTAGTATATAGTATCCTGTATTTTTGCTGAAATTGTAAAAGCTGTTCTAAATTCACTGGATAAATGGCTTAAGTAATGAGTATGTGGGTGAGAAATTCTTAAACAGGAACTTTAGACAAAGTTGAATTTGTAGCATTTGAAAGTTGAAATCCTTACACTTATAATTATTTGTATTTGGAACGAAACCTCTTGAAATTCAAAGTAGTTTTATTTCAGTATTCAGTATTCAGAGATTCACTTTGTTCTAGCTTCTTGTCTGATTTTCTCCTGTAATGTAGATAAGTCCAATTCCCACCCTTCAGATATCTGTCCCCTGTCCTACGACGGTGTCCAACCAGGGATGGCGAAAGCTACAGAATCATGTGCTTGCTCTGAGGCACATGATGGCAGCCACCACATCTTTTCAAACTGCGGCTCCCACCCACTTCTGTATGCATGAGCTTACAGATGCCCACGATTGGTCAGTGTCGGTGTGATCGACATAGGAGAAAGCATATGCCACCCCTCCTTCCGGCCAATTTTGCTCTCTTGAACATGTTCAAAATATCGTCCATGATCAAATAGTTTTTTTTCTCAATGTTCAAAGCAAATTCAGATTCAGTAATTGAGTCATAATTTGATTCAAGGATCCAATGCCTATTCTCAGGTAGCCTGGTTGCTTAACTTTTTTTCCGAACTTTTTTTTCGCTGAAGTGAATTTCGCAAACCGAGTTTGACTGAATATCTGGCAGCTAACGTATTGAGTGAATTTTGCAGTGTTTTAGATGCATGAACCGATGTTTTACATAGCAGTGTTTTACATAGCATTCAATGGTATTTTAAAATCTATGATCGATAATTCAATGACACTGTTTTGGATTTGTTGGATTTATGTTGGATAGAGCAGGAACAATGAAGGTACTACTGGACTAAACAGAAGGTATTGGGCATTAAGAGGCATTCAAATTTGGAACATCCATGTATTACCATTTACATAAATCTGTGGCCATGCCATGTGAAAAAAAAAACTAAAGCAAATGATGTGCAAATGGAGTTGTATCAGGTGTGGAATGATGCATATTTCCCCTTGCTTAGAATGAAACCAGCATTGAGAATGCGCATGCTTCAAGCATTATCAAACTAGAAAATGTAACTCAACACTTTGACCCCAAAAACGAGAACTTATGTATTTCAATTACATGGAAAACTTCCATCTGGTTTAAACAAATAAATCTAATATAAAAACCAGCATTAAAATTGGTTTCACACAATTTAAATACTTAAAAAAACATTTTTTATATTTAATTTATGTTTGTACCTCCACATGATATTTTCAAATGAATTTAATTTATTAGGTTCGATCTCTCAAAATCTAAAACACGAATGAATAAAGCTTGTAAATGCAGCATGCAGCAAATGAATCTTTCCAAATTTTGTGCAGTGTTTTTATTTTCCATTAAGACAGACGAATGTACACATTTCTATGATTTCATGTTTCTGGAGAGTGCAGGAGGCTGCAATACTATACTATGTAATGCTGTGTGGTCAGGAACTGCTTGTTGGCAGTGGCAGTCATGAAAACTGCTGGATTTTTAGGTGATTCGTGTTAATTAATAAAGAAACATAGAGTTAGAATAGCTGTTGATATACCTTGTTGATATATATCGAAGGTATTAGTGTTTTGTTGTGCAGTTAACATTCATTTAGCCGTCGTCTAAGTCATAGCCTGCGTAGCCCTGGGCTGTTTGTGCAGAACGTGTATAACAGACAAAGACACCTGCTGTATCTATTGTTATCTGTCATTCAAGAGTGAGAAGGAGAAAGCTGCTATGTTATTATGACAGAATTCTTAATGAGGATCCTGGTATAGGAATGCTCTCCTGACTTAAAACCTCTTCCAGAACATCATGCCGGACATTTCTAAGTTTCCCAGAGGACCTCACATTCGCACGTCTTTAATATTTCCGACCCAGATCTAAGCAACGATTAAGGCCAGGACAAGCCTAAAAGCTGCTAATGGAGCGCGTGTAACTGGATCCACGGCAGGGCGTAAACTCCGTCTGGGAGGCCAGCTTTATTATGTTTTAAATAGCTGGAGAGCTAATGACACCGGAGAATGTCATTATGCGGCGTAAAAAAGAGGCATCGCAGAGGCTGGTTATTCCCACCTCACCAAACAAGGAGTTCCAAGGGGAAAGAGTGGTTGGGATTAAACCATAGGCATACGTATGGTCAATGTAATGCGTTTCATTTTTTCCGCCTTCATCTTTGTGTTAATAATCTACATGTAATGAATGTGTTCTGGCATTAAAATGTGAAATAATATTATAATAGTACTATATTTTGTCACAGCTCAAGGTAGTATTAAAAGACGGAAGGGTAAAATAAACGCCGGTAAACGCGGGCGAATCTAAACAAGTGAACTAGAGCATAATGCCACCACCCGAAGGTGTCTGCCCTCATGGATGACTCAATCCTCTGATACTCGAGAGGAGAGCGCTGCTTAGCGTAGCCAGGATTCCAGGTAATAGTATCATTTGGGAGTGTTATACCCATGAGTCACCATTAGTGTGAATGTAAATCAGCCATTCTAGTGCGAGGAGTGAAATAAACTCACTCGAGCTGGGATGCACTGCTGGGTCGAATTTCATTCGTTTGCTTAGACAGTGAGATGGTCCATAGAGAGAAATTGTGGCACGTTGTTATCTAAAATAAAAAGTGCTACATTGTGATCACCAGGCTTTAAACAAAAGAGTCAAGATGTGTGGATGAAGTAGTCATGCAAAATCTGGCTACACATGACTCTCTGTCTCTTGCACTCTCTCTGTCTCTTTTTCTCTCTGTGTGTGTGTGTGTGTGTGTGTGTGTGTGTGTGTGTGTATTTGCATATGTTCTACCTCTTGTATGGTTAAATGGTTTGAACAATCGTAGGGCGCAGTGGTAAAACACAACACGATCATCACATATTCCTTTCAAATGAAGCGACAACAGCCGTCTGCATGTATACCACAATAGCACATGTATCATTTGTTTAAATAAATAGTCGTTCTCCGCCGGGACGGCTGCTAGGTAACCTGACTCCAGTGTCAGAAACCCAAGCCATGATGCGTGGTGCGGGTCACCAAGGCAACAGTCAACAAGTCCGATCTGAAAACGAAAGGGTGTAATGGCAATCGGCTCATCTGAGACCCACGCAAGAAGAGGCCTGGACGAAGGAGAAATCGAGCCACAGAAGTGACAGCTGTCTTCTGAAGGCTGTACAATCAGGACATTTTTTTTTACCTCAACAGGTGTGTAGTGGAGTTTGGGCAAATGTACCGTACAACGACTTAGAATCAGTGTTTTTTTTATTGTATTTTGGTCAAATCTTAAATGCGGGGAAGAGGGGATACGTTTGGAACGAAACGCTCGCGGAAATGAATGCTCAGCAAGGTAACGTGATGCAGCATGATGTAAAGAGGAGTTGCTCTTACCAGCCAGAACTTTTTTCCTCATATATGCCACAGCAGCTTGCTAACATTTACAATTTCGTAGTTAAAGGACGACACGTCACACTTTTCGTCCGTTTATCCTTGCGTGTTGCATAACTTTAACTGGTTACGTTGTGGAACGTCCACCAAATATGTTTGTTTGCTAACCAAGAAATGGAAAATTTCAAAATCCTAGGGTCCTCAAGGAAACGTGTCGTTACCTGTTGCAGAACGCTGACACTGGAGACTCCTTCCATAAATGCTAATTCAGTACATAAAAATTGCTGGTAAAACTGTAGCATTGCATTAAATGTTTACAGGTAAATGATTTGACCTTGAATAGGATGGGGAATAAAATCAAATTGGTACAAATTTTTTTTAACAATTTAATGTAAAAAATGTGAACTTTGAAGGATAAAGTTACTGACTTTAGCCTATGTGTTGCTATACAATTCAACTTTCTTCTATCCTGTCTAACAACAACCAAAAAAAGGACCACCGCTGATCATCTGTTATGGATTTGTGTGTTTGGTGTAAATTTATGGTACAAATGTAATGCCATGCTAGAATTAGAGATTGTAAAAAACACTACATTTACCATAAATCTATTAACAAGCAAAAGCTCCAGTGAGCTGCTCAGTTCCAAATTTGCATTTGCCTGGAAACTGCTTAAAAGTTGTAGCTAACATACCTCCCGAGTGGCGCAACGGCAAAGTGTAGCATAATTGGGAGTCGAGAGAGCAAAACTGGCTGTGCTGTCAGGGTGGGAGGGGCAGCATACGCTCTCTCCCATGTCAATCGGTGTGACACTGGCCAATCACGGGCATCTGTGGGCTCATGTATATAGAAGTGGGTGGGAGCGCTAAGCACTGAGAACTGAGACATGCATACTTTCTCTAAGTAAATTCAAGTAAAACAGCCATGTCCCAAGGTTAAAAAAAACCCCTCCTGTCTTCTGTAACGATCTGATAAACTAGCTGATGGATATAGATACTACTCTGGCACCTCAGTGGGTAAGGAATCCAGATAGGAATTATCTTCGACTGGTCTTACAACATGATTTCACAACGGTGAGCTGCTGTTAAGGTTATTGCATGTCGCTCAGTTGCAAAATGTTGAGCTTAAATCAGTGCTGCAAATTGCATTTTCAACACGTTTAATGATAGCATTGCAAGTAGGCGTTTGGATGAAAAGCGTTTCTGCTTCCTGCGATTCAAAACTGGACTTAATATTCAATATGTGTAAACACAACACACTTACGTGTGCACATAGGTTTGATGGTCGTTTAGGAAATAAAGCTAAAATTGTGTTTTATCCAAGATTAATGTCAGTTACCTGAAAGTATGTTAATGCTAGGTTATACAGACTAAATAGGAAAGGGGTCTAGGTAAACGTATGAAAAAGAGGTTTGTATTTTGAGAGTTGCTGCAAGTTGTTTTTGTCAAAGTCACATTTGTTCCCTATTATCTGATTTGACCAGTAACTATGACTTACCAGGTTTCAACCAAGCCTCAACCTAATCCTGATCCTTGACCTCCACATACTGTTTTCCATACGGAAATGCACACGTGTACTCTTACTCTTAGTTGCTCTTTTGCTTTGGAAGGCATTTAGCCAGCCTGGTTTGGATCGGCATCACTGAAAATCAATGCAAACAACTTCTGACTGATCAGTCTATCTTACAATGAAATACTTCTATCCTATTCAAATCATGCTATAGGCAGAAAAACATTTTGTCACGTTTGCCAGAATTCAGCCACAGCGACTTCTGGTGGGTTTCCCAGACCGCCACACATACTGTATATAATATATGGTCCACCAAAATTTGTCTACAGATAATTGTCAGAAATTGCAGAAATGGGCAAAAGAGTAGATACGACGCTATAGGATTTCTCCACTATAACTTTACACCATTGAAAACAGCGTCCTGCATCTAAACAACAAAAAACAGGAGCACCTGCTGACATGCCAGCTCCATGTGTAGCTAGCTTTTGAGAAGCTGAAAAAAATTCACAATCAGCAGTGCTAATATACAAAGTATAACCAGGAAAATGCACATCCCTGGGAGAGCAACCATTCTCTGTTCTGAAGACGTTTTCTGAATTTTGGTTTTTGGTCCAGTGTGTTCTGAAGTTCAGTTTTCAGTCTGTTATGTTCTGAATTTAGTTTGTTGGTCCCATGTGTATTGAATTTTGGTTTTTAATCCATTAGTCCTGAATTTTGGTTTTGTGCTCTAGTGTGTCCTTAATTTTGATTTGTGTTCCAGTGTGTTCTGAATTTTGGTTTTTGGTCAAGTATGTTCTGAATTTTGGGTTTGTTGCTTAGTCTAGTGTGTCCTGAATTTTGTTTTTGGCCCAGTGTGTTCTGAATTTTGGGTTTTGGTCCAGTGTGTTCTGAATTTTGTTTTTTGGTCCAGTTTGTTCTGGATTTGGGATTTTGGTCCAGTGTGTTCTGAATTTTGGTTTTTGGTCAAGTATGTTCTGAATTTTGGTTTTGTTTCTTAGTCTAGTGTGTCCTTAATTTATTTTTTATTTTTTGTCCAGTGTGTTCAGAATTTTGGTTTTTTATCCAGTGTGGTCTGAATTTTGGTTTTTGATCAAGTGTGTTCTGAATTTTGGTTTTTGGTCAAGTATATTCTGACTTCTGCTTTTGTTTCTTAGTTCACTGTGTCATGAATTTTGGTATTTGGTCCATTATGTTCTGTATTTTGGTTTTTGGTCCAGTGTGTTCTGAATTTTGGTTTTTGGTCCAGTGTTTTCTGAATTCTGGTTTTGTTTCTTAGTTCATTGTGTCCTAAATTTAGTTTTGTTGGTCCAGTGAGTTCTGAATTCTGGTTTTGTTTCTAAGTTCAGTGTGTCCTGAATTTTGGTCTTTGGTCAAGTATATTCTGAATTTTGGTTTTGTTTCATAGTCTAGTGTGTTCTGAATTTTGTTTTTTGGTCCAGTGTGTTCTGAATTTCAGTTTTGTTTCTTAGTTCAGTGTGTTCTGAATTTTGGTTTTTGGTCCAATGTGTTCTGAATTTTGGTTTTTGGTCCAGTGTCTTCTGAATTTTGGTTTTTGGTCCAATGTGTTCTGAATTTTGGTTTTTGCTCCAGTGTCTTCTGAATTTCAGTTTTGTTTCTTGGTTCAGTATGTTCTGAATTTTCGTTTTGTTTCTTAGTTTAATGCGTTCTGAATTCTGGTTTTTGTTCCAGTGTGTTCTGAATTTCGGTTATTAATCCTGTGTGTTCTGAATTTTCGTTTTGTTTCTTAGTCTAGCATCTCCTGCAATTTGGTTTTGTGATCCGTGAATTCTAAATTTCAGCTTTCGGTCCAGTATGTCCTGAATATTGAATTTTGGCCCAGCACAGCCTAAATTTGTTTTTACTTTTCTGTATATTGTGTCCTGAATTTTGGTTTTTGGTCCAGTGTGTCCTGAATTACAGTTTAGTTTCTATACCAATAGCTTCTGAATTTCAGTTTTGTGGTCTAATATGTTCAGAATTTTGCATTTCAGTCCCGTGTGTTCAGAATTATGTTTTTTTTTTTCATTTTGTTTTTTTTTTCATTTTGCCCAGGATTTCATTTTTTTTTGTCTAATGTGTCCTAAATTTTGTTTTTTGGCCCAGCATAGCCTACATTTTTTAGGTTTATTTCAGTTTTCTCTCTGACATGTCCTAAATTTAGTTTTTTTGACCAGTGTGTCCTGAATTACAGTTTTCACTTTTGCGCTCTAATATGTCCAGAATTTCATTTTTTTCGTCCAGTGTGTTCTGATTTAGTTTTTTTTAAGTCTTTTATTTCAGTTTTATGGTCTAATTACATACAGATTTTCAGTTTTTGCTCCTGAATCTTACTTTTGTGGTTCTGAATTTCAGTTTTGGTGTTTGGTTCAGTTTGTCCTAAATTTCCGGTTTTCTGTCCAGTATGTCTTGAATGTAGAGTATGTACTGAATGTTATCTTCAAGAATATCTTCCAGACTCATCTCTTCTGGGGGCATCTCCTGTCCTACTACTTTTAACATCCTAACGTGCCTTACTCTCACTTACCTTAAATGAGCTCCTTGCTTTTTGTCCTACTGATTAGATTTGGTGCTTACTTCAGGGTCTCGTACTGTTTTGATGTTTTCATGTTCGTCCTCACTCGTATTTCACTTTGGCTTAAATACAATGCCAAATGAGTAAATGTAAACGTCAGATAACAGATACTGACACACAACACACAATTCAAAGAAATCCAGTCCTGTCTTATTATATACGAAATGTTCTCTGTGGAGTGTTTACAGTCACACGTGACTGGGAGTGGTGTCATATCTGTTCCACTGGGTGTGACCACAGAGCATGTGTTTGAACTTTGTCCAAACATATTTAGCCCAGGAAAATCAGAGCTTGCTGTCAGGTTGTACATGTTGTTCTTCAGCCAAGATCCTGTCTCATTAATACTCATTCACTTTAGAAGTATTAGTGACAAATACGAATCTATTTTTAGATCCAGATACTTTTAAGCTTAAAATGTTAAATATAATGACTCAGATAACTTTAAAAAAAAACTACAAGATATTAGTACAGTACAGTAACCCTAGGGCGATACATTAGAAATCGCAATATAGGATTAATTTGCAGATGGTTAGTGAGGTACTAATGAAACATTGTTAGCCTAAGTGCCAGATAACATGACATGTAAACATGTATGGATTGAACACTTACTGGAATTGATGCATGTGTAACTGCCTTGTTATGCTGTGAATTTGGTTACAACACAGGGGAAATTCCAGGTTGAGGAAGAACAGTCGAAGTCAACAGTGAGAACATGCGATGAGTGCATTTTAGGTTTGAGGTTTTCGGAGCACATTGTGTACGTTTTTGCTCATTATCCCAAGTTTTTCAGTTCTTTAGTGTTTTTGCAATTAGTCTCCAGTGTCAGCGCTTTGGAAAAGTCAGGGGTAAAATAAAATAGTAATTAAAAAGAGATAACAAAAAGACACTGGTGGGGCAACAACTGTTTATAGCCATTATAGGGACTCATTTGTTTTACAGACATTCCCTGACATTAGACATAATTGGAAATGGATACAAAGTATGACTAACTTTTTGTTTTAAGAGGATCAAGAACATTATAATAAAATAATCAACAGTAACTCCAATTGTTCTGAACAGTATCCTTCAGAACAAACAAAATGATGTTATCCAGTTACCTGTATATTAAACATTATTATTTTGTAGCTATTATACATGTTTTATATGTCTATAGAAAAGCTTGATAAGCATTAATCATCATTTCATCCATCTCCCAACAGCCATGAAAACCTCCTTTGGGCTCTTCGCTGCATTACTGTGGTACCTGTCACCAAGTCTGTCATGGGCTGCTAAGATCATTGTGGTTCCTCCAATAATGTTTGAGAGCCACCTGTACATCTTTAAGACCCTGGCATCGGCGCTGCACGCTGAAGGCCACGAGACGGTGCTGCTGGTGTCGGAGGGGCGAGACGTGGCGCCGTCGGAGCACTACCGCCTGCAGCGCTACCCAGGTATATTCAACAGCTCGTCGGCTGCCGATGACTTCCTGCAGGCCAAGGTTCACAACATCTTCTCAGGGCGCCCAACTCCTCTGGAGCTCTTTGACATCTTGGAGCACTATGCTCAGAACTGTGACAGCGTGGTGGCCAGCAGCTCAGTCATGGCACAGCTGCAGGAGGAGCGCTTCGACTTGCTGCTCGTTGATCCTAATGAAATGTGCGGTTTCGTGCTTGCGCACATCCTGGGAGTACCCTATGCAGTCTTCAGCACTGGCCTGTGGTATCCAGCGGAAGTGGGTGCACCAGCACCGCTCGCCTATGTACCCGAGTTCAACTCCCTGCTAACGGACCGCATGACGCTGGTAGAGCGTGTGGCCAACACCGTCGTGTACTTGGCGTCGCGCATAGGAGTGCACCTGATTGTGCTGCCCAAGTACGACCGCATCATGTGGCAGCACGCCGTGCAGCCTCCAGCGTCCATGCATGAGCTGGTGCAAGGCAGTCGTCTATGGATGCTGTGTACTGACTTGGCGCTGGAGTTCCCAAGGCCCACCTTGCCACACGTCGTCTACGTTGGCGGAATCCTTACCAAGCCTCCGAGCCCTCTGCCACAGGTAAGGGGCCCAAAATAGGGTCTTAACTTAATAAGAGGCATTATTGCAAATAAGGATGAAGTTTGTACAATAAGGGAATGTATACTGAGGAAACCTATTGATTAGATTGCCTGATGCGTTAGTTCTTGAAGGCGGTGAGAAAAATAATTAATTGGCAGGGAATTTAAGGACTTGAAGAAGCACTTGGAGTGGCAGAATCTGTAGGTATGTTTGTATTTAAAACCCACACTCAGCTCCATAGATTCTCAAAAAAAAAAGCTTCCCCTATCTAACAGAAACTCGACTAATCTCACGTTCTTGCAGTCTTTTGCTTGTTCTGCCATCAGTTGGTTGAGTTCCTCTGATTATAAACAAATATCCAACTGAAATGAAGTCAACAAAGTTCCTTTTTAATGAAAACAAGAACAGACAACAGATCAGTTAATGTCAGATCAAACAGAATTATTACTCGCCCGGTCAGTTCACTTGTATAGTAAAAGACACCGGACATGAATGCAAAAAAATGCGTGTTGCGTATTTGTGATTTTTTTAGTTGCATTGATTACATTGGCAATGTCCTGTCTCTCTTTGGGCTGCAATCTTGATTGCTTGTGCGCTCCAAGACCTGTACCGAGTCCCAGTTCCACCACACTACTACAGCATCTTCATGAATTTCCACATATGTAAAGTCAACAAACTCAAAGAGAAGGTTCCTAGTTTCCTGGGATTATATAGCCTAAATGGTAGAGTCAAGTTTAAAACCATGACTCACTCTCTCAGGCAGTCGTTCAGGTTGACTTGAGCAGGAACCTTCTCAGGCCTTCTCGTTCTCTGTCCTGGAGAACTGCTGGTGTGAGATGGGAAGAGTAGATCTTCACAGACACAGAGGATGTGTGAACACTTTCCACTGCTGTTCATTATGTGCACTAATTTCAAATCTTACAATCTGATCCAAGGTTGAGTTCTTATCTTGGTGCACCAACTGGGTGGTGTGCAGTGGTATAGAAATTTCATTAACGCTGTATTCGAAGAATGTCACCTTGTGGTTTAATACCACAACCTAGTGTCCTTTTCAAGCCTGTGTATGGTGTGATGCTAGGAGTTGGAAATATTCTCCAACCCAAACACCAGTGAACTTTGGTAAATTGAAGAGTGGGTGTGGCTTGAGTGTTAGTGGTGTTGGTGTTGGTGTTGGTGAGGGTCTTCCTGACCCTCGCTAGTAGTAACCTGGTTAGGTCATTTATTAGCCAGAGAACCTTGTAAATCCAAGTCTTATGATTTACCAACATTCTCATCATACATGACACAGACTTGCCTAAAAGTACCACGGTTGTTGTTAAGAGCTAGAGCCAGTGGCCTTCATCCAGTCACACATAGAATCTGCTTTCTTTTTGCATTAGGCACATGTGCACACAAGCTTTTCTTAAGGAAACAATGCACCTTGTCAGCCTCTCGGACGTGGTTATCATAGAGGTGTTGCACAATGCACAATGGAAGTAAATAGTAGTAGTGTGATAGCGGATCATATTGATCACCAGCGAACTTTTGTTCTGTTATTACAGACGTTTGTTTTTTTTAATTTACGAAAAACAAACACGGACCAGGTATTAATGATAAGAAAGCGTAGAAGACTATTCTGTTCAAGATTAACCATAAGAATGGGGGGTAAAAAAAGGAAATGTTTCATCAGCAGGCTCATTTTTCCAATCGACATCTCCTTCCAACCACCAACTATGGTTCAGGCTGGAAAACCAGCTATTTTTAGGTTACAACTTTCGAGTTTGTGAACCAGTTTTCTGAACTGTTCAAAATTAGGTGTGAGAACCAGAACAGAACCGGTTCCATGTTGGTGGGAATGGGGTATCTGGGAACAGAAACTGTTATGATGGTGAGTGACTGGCTTAACAGTGCGGGAACCTACCAATAACATGGTATGGTGGTGATGCGATTATTGATCACCGATTGTTCTCATTCACGTGACCCTGGAACGCAGATATCAGACTTCCATTGACTCTTGGCAGCAGTTGTCCAAGTTGAGGCCATAGTCCGTAGAAGTGTGGTGGAAGAATTTAAATCGTGTGGCAGGATAGAAGTTCCTGTGGTAGGTTACTGGACTAGTTGCCAGATGGTTTAGGTGTGGCAGGTAAATAGTGTCTCATTCTGACCTAGGTGGCAGGGGAAGCCATCAGGGTATCTCAACAAACTGGACATTTGTGATTGTTGCCTAAGCAGACATCCATGAGGAGCCACTAGAGCTCCTGGTTTGTCAATTTTAACCAAGTCTTTTCTAAGAATGCTTGTAGATTTAGCGTATATAACAGGGTGGAAGGTTTTAAGGTTTTAAGGTTTAAGGGACAAAAGGTGGGCAAAATATTTTCAAATGTGAAAAGGTGGTATGGCTCAAATATGGAGACTGCGATCCAAAGTCTTCTTGCTGCCATGGTTAATGCTTTGCCATTGGTGCTGTATGACATTTGTGAAGGTCAGTGAGGAACGTCAGACTTCGGAGTGTGGGTCGCCAAGTACAGTAACTGTTTTGTAATCAGGAGAGATCAAAAGCTTAATCTTTATCAAAGGAAGGCTCACTTTCAAAATGCCAAAAACCCAATCTATGGCCACTGAGAAGTTCATGTATGGTTTGTATTTGCAGAACGATAAGATTTCCAGTCATCAGATAACTCATGATAAATATGTATAGACTTAATGACAGTATTTTCATTGCAAACTCGTGTTCTCAAATCAAAATGAATGATTGAATTCAGTTATTAGTTATTGAAGCAAAGGCATGAGAATATATATAGGAGCATTCGAAAGAAGTTAAAGATAGGATCATAAAATTTCATAGGATGGAAAATTACCGTAAATCTTAGAAGTTTAACATCCCAGAAAGCACTGTTGGGTTAATAGTGAGGAAGTGGAAGCTTCATCAGACTACACGAGCACTAACTGGACAAGGCAGCATTTTTCTTTTTCTTCTTTTTAAAAATTTTTTTTATTTTTTTTATTTTATTTATTAAAATATTATATATTATTATAGTATACAATATATTAATATTATATATTATTTTTTTTTAATTTTATTTTAAAAAGAAAATAAAAAAATTGCTTCCTGGTGCAAGTTGTATAAGCATCATTTGTAGCACTGTTGGATTAATAGTGAGGATGTAGAAGCTTCATCAGACCACGCAAGCACTAACTGGACAAGGCAGCATTTTTCTTTTTTTTTTTTATTTTATTTTACATTTTTTTAAAGATTTTTTTACAAAGGATCTGATGATAAATATGATGAATGAAGCAGAAGATAATGAATGAATTTATTTATTTTTTTTTCTTAAATTTATTTTTAAAAAGCAAATAAAAAATATTGCTGTCTGGAGCAATTTGTATAAGCATCATTTGTAGATTCGCAGACAAATCTGATGTCGTTTAAGGGGGTTGAATACTTCTTTTTTTTACACACGCTGTATGTAGTATTTGTGGTTTGCATTTGAAATTAAATATTTGAGGGCTGCAACTATTTCTGGAGTTGCTGATCTAAGGCCAGTCGTGCAACATATATGTCCTATATTGTCGCAAATTCCACATGCGGTCATATTTCCCTACTACTTAAGTTCGTCTTCGGGCTCCTACGTCGAACGCGCTCTGTGGGATCACAAAGGCCAGTGTTATAAACACGAGCAATTGCGAGGGATTCTTTAGCCTAGACTTGCAGTTTTGGAATACCAATCAGCGAAAGGAGCTCATTGTGTGCCTTCTGGGCCAGTATGTGATGAGGGTGTGTTTGTGTGTGTGTGTGTGTGCGTGTGTGTGTGTGTGTGTAGACATGGGTCGTGCAATTAAATGTACCCATTGTGGAATGTGCGCGGAGCAACAGTGGGACTAGTGTAAGGGACGGATTGTCAGTGCCAGGCCAACTCGGGCCACTCTGGTGCAGCTGGATTCGCGACGGACACAAAACCCCTACTGATTCTCGGGATATGCTAGCAGACTAACACAAACGTCCAGTCACACGCTATGAGCAAATCATGTCCTGCAAATCCTTGCTAATATCCGAACACTGAGCTAATTTTCTCGTACACAGTACAAATCTGGTGTTGTGGTTCTGTTTCTGTAGTTCTTGTAGATTGCACTACAGAACCGTCAGCATATTTTAAGCTCAGAAATGGAGCACGTTATACACTATGTTTTCCCTGACTACATGTTTCATGATTTGGGTTTGTGCTAACATTCATTTGCGTAACATAACCAATATATATAGAGAAATTCCAGGCTGAATCTCATTCCTAAGTCCATCGTGGTACTAAGAAGTGGTCGTATAACTAATCGGAAAGACAATTTGTTAGTATTTCCTAAGATTAAAGTTGAATAAAAACGGAATGTCATTATACTTAGAACGAAACCTATAAGGACAAATGTCAGGTCAGTCCAACTTTCCCTCCATTGTTCCCTTGCACTTTGTGGGATGTTAGGAGGAGCTTGAGCGCTGGCATGACGTCAAGGGTAAATAAGGTCGTTGTAGCAGGCGCAGAGGTCAGCGACAGTCCTGTGTACAGTACCCAGACCACAGACACACTGGTGACGCCAAGTTAACCAAACAGATGGTTAAAAGTTCAGTGCTTTCCTTTTCTCTGATGCACAAACATATATTCAAATATATATGCAAAATCCCCCCATCGGAGCTTTTAGCACTTGGGATTTGAATAAGGTTTATGGATTTTTGAAGCTATGTGTGTTGTTTTGTGTTGTGTGGTGTGTTTGTTCAGGAATTCGCAGCCTGGGTGAATGACACAGACGAACACGGGTTTGTCGTAGTGTCCTTCGGCGCAGGGGTGAAGTACCTCTCTGACGACATCAGTTACAAGCTGGCCGGAGCGCTGAGACGCCTCCCTCAGAAAGTCATCTGGAGGTAGGATTAGTACTACTGCATCTCATGCACTCATTTATTTAGGATTCTCAACAGTCAAAAATGAAAAACATATTGACAATAATAAGAATAACAACTATTATTATTATTATTATTATTATTATTATTATTATTATTTAGGAATACAACCCATTTTTATTTAAAATGAACTTATTTAAAAAATGTATTTGTTTTTTTTTTTTGCCCACAATGAATCCCCATTTCATAATTTAATAATAATATCATTTATCATCTTTTGCAAAATAAATTAGCTTAAAGCAGCGATAAGTAGTTTCCTTGAAGTTAAGAAGACAAAAACACAGCTCATGAGAACCTGGAAAGCACAAAGTCCTCTGTCCTGTAGACTTCTTTATGGTAGAAAACATACTATTACAAAGCACTAACACTGGAGACTCCTTCCTTAAAGAAAAATTCACCATATCAGTGATTATACATTATCTTTTGTTAAATAAAATGACATTTCAGACTTCACATTTTAGTGGTATAGGCTTTAGCAGCACTGTGGTATAAATCTACATAAGGTGGACTATGGTTATGCGAAAACAAAAGTACACCCTCCTTCAAAAAGTAAACCGATATTCAGAAACCAGGTGGAAAAAGGTGCTGTGCATGATGACCAAACGTCTACGGTACACCTTGGTCTCATCAGTCCAAAGGATATTGTTCCAGAACCTTTGTGGTTTGTTAAGATGAACTATAGAATTGTGAATTTCAAATTGTTTGGAGACGGTCTTATGACCCTACCCAGTTGATGATCAGCAACAATTGCTTCTCTGAAGTCATGGGTGATGTCCTTTCTTCTTGGTGTGATGTAGACACATACCTGAGTGCTCCAGAACACAAAACTGCACTAAAGGTAGTCACACTTCCTGATGATCAACTAATCTAGTGCATTTTATTAGTAATGCCTGGTTACTAATTACTTTGTTAGTGATTGTGGATTATTTTTCACATCTTCTTTCTGAATGTTAGTTTGCTTTATTTTGGAAAAAATAACTACATATTAATTTGTTGTGTTTTTGTCATCTGATCTTATTTGTTTGTTTATAGAGTGGATATTAAAAGTCTGCACACCCCTGTTAAAATGCTAGGTTTTGTGATGTAAAAAGAATGAGACCAATTTCTGAATTTCTTTCCACCTTTAATGTGACCTATAATCTGTACAATTCATCTGAAAAATCTTTTAGGGGGAGAAATCTTTGAATCTGAAATCAAAGGGGGAGAATAACTGAAATCTTTTAGGGGGAGAATAAAAATAAAAATGATTAAAGTAACATGGTTGCATAAATATACACACCCTTAAACTAATACTTTGTTGAAGCACCTTTTGACTTTATGACAACATTCAGTCTTTTTGGGTAGGAATCTATCAGCATGGCATGTCTTGACCTGGCAATGTGTGCACACACATTTTGTGAGCCAAAATTTACTGATATATGGAACTGTTCAGAATTCCCTCCATCTTGACCAAATCCCCAGATCCAGCTGAAGAAAAACAGCCCCAAATCATAATGCTGCCACCACCATGCTTCACTATGGGTATGGTGTTCTTATGGTGATGCCCAGTGCTGTTGTTTGCCAAACATACTTTTTGGAATTATGGCTACAAAGTTCAGCCTTGGTCTCATGAGACCGTAACACATTTTCCCCACATGCTTTTGGCAGGCTTGATGGAGGTTTTTGCAAAAGGCAGCCTGGTTTGGATGTTTCCCTTTGTAAGAAAAGGCTTCTTGCCACCCTACACCACTTCCCAGGCATATGAAGAATACAGGAGATTGTTGTCACATGTAGTACTTGTGAGACATTCCTGCATTCCTCCCAGACCAGTTTTATTCTTGTGTTTTCATCAATTTTGGAGGGACATCCAGTTCTAGGTAATGTCACTGTTGTGCTAGACTTTATGCACTTGTTGATGACCATCTTGACTGTGTTCCATGGTATTGTGATCCATGATATTGTATTCCTTGGAAATGTTTTTGTACCCTTCTCCTGACTGATACCTTTGAACAGTGAGATCCTTCTGATGCTTTGTAAGCTCTTTGTGGACCAGGATTTTGCTGTAAGATGCAACTAAGTAAATGTCAGGAAAATCCTACTAGAACAGCTGAACTTTATATGGGGTTATAATCAGAGACACTTTCATTGATGGCAGGTATGTCCTGACTACTGTGTGTTATGAATTGGATCATTTTGAAGACAGCCACATCCCCAATTATTAAGAGGGTGTGCACACTTATGCAACCATGTTATTTTAGTTGTTTTTTTTTATTTTCCCTTCCGAATGATTTATCTTGGTCTGTTTTGTTACATCACAAAAGCCTGGCATTTTAATAGGGTGTGTAGACTTTTAATATCCACTGTAGAAGTATCTCTTTAGTATTAAACGGTCAAACCTCTGACTGAATTTGCTGGGATGCTCACCCTTAGAAAGATTGGCAGCTGTCTTGAAGGCTGTCCATTTGTAAACAATGCTTCACTGTTGAATTGTGAATTTCACATTGTTTGGAGATGGCCTTATGACACTACCCAGTTGATGATCAGCAACTGATTTCAGATTGTTTGGAGATGGCCTTATGACCCTACCCAGTTGATGATCAGCAACAATTGCTGATGGATATCCTGTCCTGAAGTCATGGATATATCCTTTCTTCATGACATGATGTAGACACTGTAGAAGGACCACACAATTGTTTGTTAGGCCATGATAAGTAATAGCATAATATTGAAGGAGGCTGTATGTTTTTTCCCATGATGGTATATACGTATAATGCATACCGTTCATGTTTAAAGTGACTAGAAGTAAGTGAACCAAATGAATGTGAATGCTGATAAAAAAAAAAGGTCCAGGCATCAGTCCATGATGATGTGTACTTCAGACATTTTGCCTATAGTTAATACTGAAGAATGGAAAATTCCACATTAATTTTTTATGTGATATATAAATAAAAATTTTAACTCTATTCGTAGTTTTTATTCATATACACGGTAATATAAGGCAAAAAAAAGGCCTCAAAAAGATAAGGATTGTATCAGTGCCTGCTTATTTACAGTACACACGTACACTCGAAAGAAAACACACCCATACATACAAACACTTCCTGTTTGAATAGTTAATTAGATTGTCTGGGATATGTTAATCAGCATACTCAGAATGTTTTTCCTACCTTTACCTGTCTAAGGAAATAGATTACATTTTATTTTAAAAGGAAGAATCACATATTTTTAATATAAAAAAAAAAAATTACTAACATTTTTACATATTTTATTTGTGTTACTTCAGTACAAAACCACTTTATGTTGGGTGAGCTTTTGAATGGGGATATACATTTATATATCTCTCAAGCACCCTTCTGACAAGCCGAAGCATATCACAGATGTGTGGCACACACCGCATGAAAGTGTTAACTCATGGTCCTGCTTTCCCACCTCCTGATCTGAGCGTTGTCATAATTAACGAATTTAGCAAACGCTAAAAGAGAAGAAGGATTTCTGATCTGATCCGAATGGCTCGTTAACATCAACATCAGGATCTGCATTCCATTCCAGCCTCAGGCTGAAGGTCAGAGCAAGGTGATGGTGTAGTCCCGAAGTGCTGAAGCATATCATCTGATCGGTGGAAGCGTGTGAAACGTGGAGGTAGCGTAAATGCCCCAGCTGGCTCGGCTGCCCCGCAACCACTCGTCTTTAGTGATGTTTGAGTAATGATTTGTGACAGCTGTAAATACCTTCGGGTTCATGGTGCAGAAAGATTATTATGGAAAACACACAGCCAGTGCTGTAGAGTGGAAGAGCGGAGAAAGTGGCTGGGTTTAAATATATTTAACAATTAAAAGTCTTTAATTAATTGGTGAGTTGCTAATATGGCCCATAATCGTAAGCTGCTGGTTATTCGGTGTTAGAATCAGGCAAATTCTTTGATAAATATATGATGTTAAAATGCCTTCTTGTGGCATTTAATATTATGGTAAAATAATATATAAAACCCATGTGGTAAAATGTAAGGAATAAATCACTTAGTTGCATAATGTGATAGGAAAATAATCAACAGCTGGGTAGTATATTGAAGCACTTATTTACCCTAAAGTTGATTATTTTCCTATAACAGCACATCCCAAAGTACTGCCTTCCGCTTATAACGCACCAGTCTGTTTTTTTGTTTATGACCGAACGATGCGTTGTATCCGTCAACGGTTTATAGTTTTGCTTAATGTTGCCAACGTCAGCGAAACAAGTTGGTTTTTGTTATCACTTATATTAAAGCAGTTCTAAACAGTCTGAACAGGTCCCCTACTATCCTTTGTTTCAAAGTCTCCACACACAACATTATGGGTGACCAGAGTTCAGAAGAGGACAAATTGTTGGTGCACGTCTTGCTGGCGCATCTGTGACCA
>JAOVVH010000040.1:9993246-10010195 GCA_028566435.1 Scorpiodoras heckelii
ATCTGACTTGGCCCCTTTCTTTAAATGGCCAGCCTCAGAGGAACCCGAGTTGACTACAGTCCACCGTGAGACTGTTGCGTAGAGACAGTGGAAAAGAGGGACCACGCTGTTCTTGTCCTCTGCCGTCATATATGCCTCAGCACGGAATTGTCGTCGTTGTTTATCGTATTTCCTAATGAGCAGTCTGTGGTTGGACAACCTCAGGGAGGTCACACGGGTACAAGTCCCCGATGAACCCATATACAGACGTTTGTGCCGTCTTGAAGCTTTCGTCAGAAATGTCAGAACATGAAATAATTACTAGAGAAGATACCACTCGTGTGTGTGTGTGTGTGTGTGTGTGTGTGTGTGTGTGTGTGCGCGTGTGGTGTAAATATGATATGCTGAATATGACTACAAAGTGCAATGTTAGCCCAGTGTAGGTTTATGACCACTTTATGATTATTGCGGTTTTTTTTTCCTTTTTATTGTTTTAATTCCTTATTTAATCTCTCGTTAAGTCGCTGTGTTTTGTTTCAGTTGCCATAAACCCTACATCAAGATTTAAAAGATGTAACCTACAGCGCTGCTCGATTCTGATTAGTCAGAATGTGATTTTCTAGAACAGCAGGTCTGGGAATAGTTTCAACTGCAAGGTTTATATTCGTAGGCTTGGTGTAATAGTGACCCGAGAACTCTGTGACTTTGTGGCTTTGGAAAAAAACGAGGCTGGTTGGGAATTGACTGTTGATAGCTGCTGTAATGTAAATAATAACACGAGCTAGCTTGTTTCGTGTTGTTATGCTGTTCCGCGATGGGAATTTTAACATGAAGTAACTTCCAAAACTTCCATAGCTATGGAACATATAAACATATAGATATGATGTGTTGTTCTATAAACAGAAAGAAAAGTGTTTGTCGTACACTGAAGTACCAGAAAAACTGGTATAGTTAATATACAGTTAGTACTTGGTAGGCCCCCCACAGTATCTTGGAGGGAACGTTGCACAGGTTCAGGTTCAGGTTGTTGTGCTATTGAAAAATACCAACCTCCAGATTGTAGACGTCGGCACACGCGGCTGCTCACATTAGTTTTGATGATATGTACCGTATGTACCCTTGTATCCTGGTGCACTTCTGGAACAGCCGAGGCACATGAAGGTAATAACGTGATGCGTGAGGTTAATTATCCTACGGTAATAAAACCATGACTGTCGTATAGATATTCTCCGACCCCACATTTGAGTGCGTTTGTTTACACGTGTGTATTTTAGTACGCTTATGGTCAGTCAGTGTCCCATGAAATACGGCGAACATGTCAAAGTCAGCAGTTGTCAGGTCAACCCGAGTAGTGTCACAACACAACCTTATGTCAACAGAAAACACTCGTGGGTTTAGGGCTTAAGCACACGTGATGCCTATCAGCGTATGCCGAATTATAAACAATTCGGTATATGACAATTTTTTCACGTCACACTTTCTTCGCCAAAAAGTTCAGCGTGTGAACACACGCAATGGGACTTGACCTCCAGATTTTGCTTGCCCAAGCCGATTCTTGGCTGTTATTTGCAATCCGATCATTGTTTTATAGAACCGCCAAGTGTGTACACTGTAAACAAAGGGTAAATGTGCGCCTCAGCTGATTGGCCCAGAGCTCAGCTCTTCGTAGATTCTGCCCGTGCATATAAGATCACGTGACCCCAGATGGCAATCTTTCTTCCGTTTCCGTGCAGGTTTTCTGGAGTTCCCCCGAGGAACCTGGGCAACAACACAAAACTTGTGGAGTGGATGCCACAGAACGACCTGCTGGGTGAGTTAACACACTCACACACGCGCAGGCATACATGCACACACGCATATACACATACACTGACTCAATGTATGACAGTCTTTGCATTGTGGGGGCATTTTTCAGGTCCCCGTGATGTACTAATCATTTATATTAGCGATTATGTCAGTGTGTCCATGTGTCTGGGTGTCATTGTCTTTGTCTCTCTCTCTCTCTCTCTCTTTGTCTGTCCCTGTGTGTGTCTGTCTCTTTGTGTGTGTGTGTGTGTGTGTGTGTGTAAGGGTAACTGAAATAGACAGACATTGTTTTTCTTTTGTCCCTCTCTCTTTCTTGTGCTTCTTCTCTGCCTTATGTTCATTCCCTTGTTTCATCCCTTCATCCATCTATCCATGCCTAACATACTTGTAGGAGAAAATACTTGTAAAAAAAAGATAGAGCAAGGCAAATGATCTGATTGTCTGAAGCACATCCTGCTTGTGTCTCTCAATGGCACATTGTGCTCTCTGTGCTTTTCTACACACACACACACACACACACACACATGCACAGAGTGAGGATTGTGACCTCGCCTAATCAGACCTTTGGGCTAATTTCCCTGGCTTTGAATACACGGCCTGGAGAAACGCATGTGAGAGAGAGTGAGTGAGAGAGAGAGAGAGAGAGAGAGAGAGAGAGAGAGAGAGAATTCTGCTCCACATTCTTCTCCTCCTCCATTTTTATTGACACAGATGAGGGTTCACCTGTGTCCTGCAATACATCACTCATTTAATCATTAGAGGTTAAATATTAGCTTATACAGCACACACACCCATTCAGAGCTCATCCCTCGAGCCTATGTGTCATCTAGCTGTGTTTAATGGTGTAGCGAACGCATACGAAAGAAGAGGAACCGTGAAAGAACCTAGGTAGATCTGATTCCTGAAAATGATTTGACTGGAATGCGAATCACGCTGATCCGAACAGCGAGATGCTAAATATTTGAACAGGAACAGGAAATAAAGGCAGGATGTAGCGCAGTCGTCTTTATATAATTATCTAAGAATATATCCAACGGTCAGATTTGTGAATTTTCACATACAACTATGATTCTTTTTCCTCTTTTCAAGTGATGTATTTGTAAGTGATGAGTGAAAGAGTTTTAGGAGTATATTTAAAAAAAAACTAACTACACAGCTCTCATCCAGCATGGTTTTTGCATGGATTTTGTGTTTTAGGAGTATGTTTTTAAAATAAAGGGGGAAAAAAGTATTGTAGATCTGTCATCCAGCATGTTCTTTTTTGTTTGTTTGTTAAAAAAAATTTGTTGCTGCATTTGTTACTGTGGAAGTTAAGAGTTTTAGGAGTATATGCAAAAAAATAAAAAAAATAAAATCTGTTCAGAGTTTTAGGTGAATGTTTTAAAAAAAAAGAAAAGAAAGAAGAAAAAATTTTTTTTTTAAACTATAGAGTGCTCATCCAGCTTGTTTTAAAAAAAAAACAAAAAAAACCAAAAACAAATCTGTTGCCATATTTGTAACTGATAAATTAAAGAGTTTAGGAGTATGTTTTTTTTTTAAAAAGAAGAAAATAAATAAATAAATAAAAACTATACAGCCCTCATCCTGCATGTTTTTAAAAAAAACCAAAAAACCAAAAAACAAATCCGTTGTGGTATCTGTAACTGTGAAATCAGAGTTTTAGGAGTATGTTTAATAAATAAATAAATAAATTCATTAATAAAAAAATATATAGCCCTCATCCAGCATGTTTTTTTTTTTAAAGAAATCTGTTGCTGTATTTGTTACTGAGTAAAATGAAATGAAAGTGAATGAAAGACTTTTAGGAGTATGATTTTAAAAAACAAAATAAAATAAATAAAAAAAACCTATAGAGCCTTCATCCAGCTTGTTTACAAAAAAAAATCCATTTCCATATTTGTAACTGATGAATGAAAGAGTTTTAAGAGTGTTTAAATAAAATAAAATAAAATAAAATATTAAAATACAAAACTATAGATCATGTTTTTTTTACTCTGTTGCAATGTTTGTAACTTGTGAATGAAAGAGTTTTAGGGGTTTGTTTAAAAAATAAAATAAATTAATTTTAAAAACTATTTAAAAAATCCTATAGAGACATCATCCAGCATGTTTTTTTATTTTAATTTTTTTTTTTTTATAATTTTTTTCTTAGTACTTTTGTGTTCAATTAATTACACGTCAGACGAAATCACACCAAAACAGCAAATGAATCAGTTCCAGTACTGTTTGGCTCTGATTCAGAGTGTTAAAGCACTTTAAGATTTTAACGAGAGTAAATAACAAACCAAAGTGAGTATCAGGAGAGAGGTTTGTGAAGAGTGCTGGGAGGGGCTGGATTTGTTTAGATTTTGAGTTTCAAAGCAGCCCAGTTTTAGCAAAATCACGCAAAACCATACAACACTAAAAACTCAAATAATACACTAATAAAACGTTGTACTGAGATCCGGTTAGTCCACTTTCTGAGCTATATGATGGACACAATAGAGAAAGGGATGTGTGGTGACTCAGTAACTAGAGGATATCGCTTTTATATCGTCTGTCCTAATGGGTGTGGTCATGTCCAGCATGACTCCGCCCACATGTACAGGGCAAAAGGAGTCACTGTATACCGTAGTTTGGTGAGGATGAAAATGATGTAAATCATATGTTATGGTCATCAAGAGATCTCAACACCACCAGCATAATCAAAACATGAACCTTTCCAGAGATTTCTACATTCTTGTAGAAGCGTGACGCTTTACTACAGCGTTGTATGTTTGTGTTTTCTTAAAATCTGTGCGCTTCGGTTGAAAGAAATTCCTGCTTTACAAATCAAATGTGTGCGTTTGCGGGAAAAGGGGTTTCAGACACTCAAAGCGTCTAAAATGTTCTCCAAAAATCTCCATTACTCAGGACACAAAAACACGAGGGCGTTCCTGAGCCACGGTGGCCTGAACAGCATCTACGAGGCCATGTACCACGGCGTGCCTGTCGTCGGAGTGCCCCTGTTCGGCGATCACTACGACACCATGACGCGAGTGCAGGCCAAAGGCATGGGCATCATGCTGGAGTGGAAGAAAATGAGCGAGGAGGATCTTTACACAGCCATGCTCAACATCATCACGGACAGCAGGTAACTCATGCTGATGTTTGTTGAGGCCCCAACATTGAATTCCGATATAACGACATAGTGTTGCACATCTATCACGTGAAATGATTCTTACCAGCCGACGCTGGTCACGTTCACCCAGAGTCTGTCGTAAGTTCGAGGTTTTTCTGGAGTTCTTGTAGTTACGGTCACACCCTTGAAATGCTCATATGTGAAAATCCAAACTTTGCTTCTACCTCCGAAATGCTATGACGCATCTCACGAGCTCCTGTTCTGAAAATCACAAAATTGAAGAAGCTTCCATAAATGTCTATCACTTTATATACGCACTGGCGGACGCAACCAATGACGTACATGGGTGGCATTGCTACGTATTTTGCATAGGCTCCTGTACCAGTTTTTCCTGGTACTTCAGTGTATGTAATAATGAAAAAAGTAGAGTATTCCTCACACTGATGTACCAGTCTACTGAGAAGTGCGTTGCTCCAGGAAGATAAACCACACCTGTTTGGTGTCACACGGCCCAGCGTAGACGAAGCGGCGACGTGACACACACGTTTAGCATTTTATGCACGTCTGGAAGATTTAAAAGTGAGATCTAGTACATGGCATAAAGCCAACATGTACCCGTCCGTCAGGTGTCTCGCTCAATCTGGAAAACGTTTAGCGATCTCATGCATGTTGAGTCATCAGTCTTTCTGTAAAATATTGCACTGTCGTCGTGATTGCTGTCATGAACTTTTAAAAGTTCAAAAACCTCACCTCATCACTAATTACACACATTTTACGTGATTAGTCTGGAGTTTCAGCTATTCAAGCTACACAATTAACATATTACAATGAGCACATGAAAATGAACTACAGTCAGAGTTGCTGATATTGACAAATAACGTTTCTGACCAATCATATTTCAGAACAGCGCTGTGGTATAGATTACACTTATTATAATGTAGCCGTGGCAGTAATAGCCGTAGCTTGGCGTAGATTGATATACCTTTCTTGCTCGAAAAAAAGGGAAAAATGATATCTGGATGCAGTATAAAAAGAGACACTGAGAACGGGGTCCTCATTCCAGTGCATGCAAAGTTAATTTATAATGCAAGTCTAATCAGGTTGACTCAAGTTTAAAGGCTTGTATTGAGTGGAAGCCAGACGGTGTCCTCGCTAACCGAATATTTGCACAAGCATGACGTTTCTGTGTACAGTTCAAAGGAGGAATCGTGAACAAACAGCTCTGTAAAATATCCCATTACGCTTTCACGCCGGCGCTGTTTCACTTGTTTATGTTTTACTAGAAACAGGAATACGGTCATGAGGCCATATGTAAACTGTCTTACTTATAATAACCTGTACACTAAAACATGGATGTAAAGTTTCTTGAATGCAGCTCATCGAGAAACCGAGAGTGCATTCTTAGTATAGGAAAGAAAGAAAAAGAATTGTCATAATACAATGCAATGTCCAATCTAGTTATTGTGGTTTATAAGGTTTACAAAGTGACGTGTAGGTTGACTGTTGAAATTGTACGAAGTGGGTGGAGCTTAAACTTTATTCCTGTGTCTCAGATAGTCTGATAAATCAGACAAAAAACAGTTAAAGATTTTTTTTCTTCTGAGTTTGTTTGTGATATCATTTGATATCAGTAATACAGTTCTATCGAAGATGTGTTGCAGAGATTTCTCACACCATGTCACAAGAGTTTGATTTTTCTTCTTCGCTACACTTTAGAAAAAAAGCACATTTGCTTTTCGCTTGTTTAATTTATTGCTGTGTCTAGAACAAAGATCACGTCAGTCAATAAAAACCTGTCCGGCATGTTCAGAACAGGATGACACCATGCTGAAATGGGAAAAATTTAGTTCTGAGGCACAAAACTGAGTGTTTGGTGACACCTGGTGGTCACAGGAGCAAGTGCAGGGCTCATGTTTGTTGTTTTGTCTCGTCTCACGGTCATACACCGGACTGTTATGGTGTCATGCTTACTTTCTGTGTATGATTAGACCAGGGGTGTCCAACGTGGGTTCAGGGTTTCTTTCCAGCCAAGCAGGAGAAAAAACAATATTCCACCTGTTTAATCAATGGATTTGATCAGTGGATCGTGACTTTCAGTAGTGTGTGGGTTCTGCTTGGTTGGAAAGAAAACCTGCATCCACACTGGCCCTTCTCGGATAAGACCGGACGCCACTGGATTAGACAGTTACAGTTCAATAATTTAACCTGTACAAGTTACTTACTCCAGTGGTTTTTGTCAGTTTTGAGTCAATAATGTTGTAGGTTTGATTATACACCCTCTGGACACCTATAGCAACCTTTGTTTCTCAGTGCAGGTGACATGAGACACCTTTTTCCTAATGGCCACTCTTGGTCGTTCTCAAAAACGTACCCTATGTACCCACTCACTCATCTCACCGACTCTCCCTCTTTCTCTTTCTGTTTCTCGTTTGTCCTCTTCTCTCAGGTACCGAGAGAAAGCCCTGAAGCTGTCTGAGATCCACAAAGACCAGCCCGGCCATCCGGTGACGCGAGCCGTTTACTGGATCGGTTACATCCTGCGGCACCGCGGCGCCGAGCACCTGCGTTCGGCCGTCTACAGCGTCCCTGTCTACCAGTACTTCCTGCTGGACGTCGCCGCCATCCTGGGGGCGGGCTTGTTTCTTATCTGCTACTGCATCTACTGGATAGTTCGACTCGTCTGTTCGCGTTTGAGGAGACGCGAGGCCCCGGTGGAAAAGGCCAACGGACACTGTCACAATGGCATCGCAAACGGCAAGCACAAACGCAACGGCCACATCAAGAGCCTGGACAAGAAGCTCAAATAACAAACCTAGGCAAAAGTAATAATAATAATAATAATAATAATAGACGCTGAAGCTATACTAAAGAGGAAAAACTAATGACATGCCATGTGTGACAGGAAATAAACACAGACCAACAAATAAACAAGATGAAGGCGTGAGCTGAAAGCCAAATGGAATGGGGGGAAAAGGAAATTTGGAAATCTCGCTACTCTACGTTGATCAGAGTCTGGTTTCTTCACTCGTCCCTTTGGATACAGTGAACGCTGGCGTGTGATTTGGAATATCGACTCCATCCGTGTAGAAAAGAGAAGAGTGACAGTTTTAATGTTACAAATAAATTTTATTAACTAGTCGCCCTCCTGATGATGTCTCAAGTTTCTGTATAGAATAACTGTATTTATTTTTCAACTACATTTTGGAAACATTCCCATCTTTTCTTGGTCTTCTATCCTGAAGGTGCTCCCCTAAATATGATTGTTTTTGGCTTGTTAGACATTGTATATGAGGTCTGTCCAGAAAGTAATGAGAATAAAATTCCTGCGCTCCATAGGGCTTATGCATGTGGATGGTGGTTCTAATTCCACCACAGTGGCCTTCGCAGTGCCCAGACATTTGTTTTTGTGAAACCCTGCTGAAGTGCCTCGTCACTGGAACAATGCAAGTGAGTTTGGAGCAACACGACGACATCACCTCACCCAAAGCAAGCTCGCATGAGCAAATCAAAAATCAAGTCACTCTCCATTGTCTTTTTTGATTCTCAAGGGATTGTCCATAAAGAATTCGCACCAAAAGGTCAAACGGTAGATGGAATATTTTACCTTGGAGTTTTGTTTTGGAGTGTTGGAGGAACAGGGTTTTGCGTGTGTGCCGTCAGATCGTCTCTTCCTGCATCCTCCATTATGACGACACACCCCGAGACACACTTCACTGGCCATGAGAGAATTTCTGGCTGAAAAATACATTCCAGTCCTTCCACATCCACCCTGACTTGACACATCCTGATGTGGGAATTTCATTCTCGTTACTTTCCGGACGAACCTTGTACATGCGAGAGCGTTTAGAACGAAGGTGGGCCTTAAAGGGAAAAAAAATCCACCCTGAATGACTTTAATATTAATATTGATATTCAGTGGTTCAGAAGTTTTATTTTATGATTAAATGTTGGTTTAAAATTGTGGCCCTTATTTTATCTGTACCTAAAGAGAGCGATGCAGCATTGCTTTAGTCCTTTTGATGCTGTTGTAACTGCGAAACACTATTTTGTCTGCACGAGATATGTCCCCCCCTGGGTGCCGTCAGCACATAAGGAAAATTCAGCACCAGCTGACGTGGCTTAACTCATCACAAATATTGCAATATTAAACATGAACGTTGTTCAGGGTGGAATTTTCCTTTAATGCTAATAATCCAGTGCGAGATTAGAGAAAGTGTGCATAAGTGTGCTGCTGCTAACAGGTAATACTAGTTCGCCATAGAGCAAGCCCACCTGCCATTTTTTTCCTATTAGGGTCATTAAAACCTCATTTAAATGAAAGTCTTTAAAGCGTAGATGTGTACGTTTCAAGCTCATAGATGTGTTTTCAAATAGTAGTGCATAGATTCAATTAGATTAAAATATCCCCAATACTGCTTTTGTTTTCTTAACATAGACACCATCTTTTAACCTTCCGCTCCCTTCTTTTCTTGTCCTTACACTCCCTTTTATTCTGTCTTTAGGCACTTAACTCATGTGTATGTGCGAACGTATGAATGAAGGAAACAGGTTTGATTGTCGATGTGTAGAATAAACAAAATGCTCTGTAGCTTCTCACAGAGGGAGTGTGTCCTATGAGGGCTCACACTGTAAATCTTTGGTACTGTAGTTGAAATCCCATGATGCACCATGCCTCTTTGGAACCAGCTTTTTTTTTTTTTGAGCTGTGATCTTTCTTTTAAGCACTGCTGCTGCTGCTCGAAGAGTTCCGATAACATTTCACACAAATCAGAATGATTTGTAGTATCCGAGCGATCGCTCATGCGACAGACTACAATTAGAAATTCCTTTTTTTTTTCACACTTCGATCCCATGTCGAAATACAACCACGGTCTTCTTCTGGCATCTTGGATTACATTATATACCGTCAGACCTTCACGGTGAAAAACATACTGACTGACATTTCAATCCAGTGATTATGTCAGCTAGCATAAGCCTAGACTATAAAAACGTGTGCAGATAATTTACTGTACAGGCATGCAACAGTTCAGCCATTTTCACTGTGAGCTTTAGGCATTTTTACCAGCCAGGCACTGTTTATAATTACGTCCATACTTGAATATTGTACTGTACATGGCTGCGAAATGGCTGGAAATGCAAAGAAGCTATGACTGGAGAAATGGCTACACCCTGAAAATTCTTTCATTCATTTTAACCATCACTTTTTGCTCACTTTTTTGGTCATGATTGCAGTATTAATAGATGCTTAATAGCACAAGAAATAATTTTGTTGCATAATGAAGTGGAAAATGAGAGTACATGAGCAACTATACAAAGTGTGTGTGTGTGCGCGTGCTTGTTCGGCGCTCTCTGTATACTGCTAATTTAAAACATGCTACAAGATTTTCCTTTTCATTTCCCAATCCTTTCTTTTCTTTTACTGTCAGATTCCATCTAGTTAGCCTGCTTAAAACATGTTTTTTTTTTTTTTTATTAAGTAATGATTTGTCTATCGTGTGTCTGTTGTAATGTAAATATGGTATGTAAACAATACTAATGTTAAATAAACTTTAAATATTTTGTTTGCCTAAACTGTCATCAGCTCACTGACCGTCTTCAGTCTAGAAATGAATTTCGTCTCATGGTGATATATTCCTTTGTAGGTAGTTTATTTAAGTATTTTTAAAATCAAAATGTCTTAATATAACATGATTTAGTATACTATACTATAGTGTATTGAATATTAAAATTTTAATGAAATACCTAATTAGACAATTAGATTATTTAAGTGCATTTCATTTCATACCTTTCTTACCTCAGTGATTTGTCCTTGGATAAACAGTTAACAACATGCACTACTATGTATAGCTATGCACAGTTCATCTATTTGAATGATGTTGAGGTGACAGGTTTTTAAACCCACCCCCATGTGTAACCATCTCTGACAGCTTGCTTGGTATCCACACATACCGTGTAGTAGTGGGCATGGTTCTATCCTCAAAGTAAAACTGCTATTCTGCAAACCAGCTCAAGAAAATGTCTTGTGCCATGGTGACTACTTGTGGCGAAGTGGGTAGGGTTGTTGGTTCACATCAAAAAGGTACCAGGTTTGATTCCCAGACAGGGTGGCCTAGGTCCTTTCTATGCGGAGATTGTATGTTCTCCCCGTGTTCCTGCATGGGTTTCCTCCAGGGTCTACGGTTTCTTCCCGCAGTCCAGAAACATTTATGTCAGGCAAATTAGAGATACTAAATTCCTTCCTTGGGATGATTAGTCACCCCCCCACTCCCAGAGAGCACAGGTGGATTAGGGTACTAACCCCTCTGTGCAGCCAACCATAGCAAAGCGATGACAGTGATATACTAGGTGACCATTACTAGGGCCTTTGGCTTGGTCAGACTGCTGACCTATCTGGCTGTTCTGAGTTGGGAGAAATGTTGCCTTTGTAGATTCTCCACTATTGACAAGATTATGTATTCTGGGTGTGGCCAGTAGATGAGCTCTCATTCTTGGGAGGGGGTGGATGCTACAGTAGTAGCTTAGTGCCACCTGTGGCTAATACTGTCTAATGTGCCAGACAGAGTCACTGCATGTAATCTTGGCAAAATTCAACCAAAAAAATAAACAGACTAAGGCCTTATAGACTACCTTTCCTAAGTGATGTATATATGAATCCAAAACCATCTACCACCACAACCATCACCTGCCACACTTGCTCATGACTTGGGAACTATGGAGCTGTCTTTTTATCCTCATGTTCCACCCAAGCAACTGCCACCCAGAAGTGCTGCATGGCCATCAGCTTTTATCAAAGAGCACACCTGACTTCCAAAGGTGAGGAAGATGCAGCCTAGCAGAGAGCACTGGTGTTTATGAGACATCATTAAAATAACCCTAGAGCCACTCAAGAGGTGTCGTATTTTTTCCATTCAGAATCCCAAAATGAACATGATCAATGCTAAAACAGTCATCAGAACCCTTTCTGTTTGTGCTAACAAACCTGATTGCTGTATTCAGACTTCTCATTTCCTCAGTTGGGGCACACCAGTAGTTCCAGTAGTGTTTCTACAATTGTTGTTCTTGTTTAGAAACTCAGAAACTCTCGTGTCTGAGTCTCACTCACTAGTCCTGCATATCTTTCAGTTCACAGTGTGTAAGCTTTTCAGAAACAGTACAACGAAAATGGTGCATACAAAGAAAACCACATAAATTATCTAACCTTTTGTCTGGTTGACCCTCAGACATTTTTTGCCTGCCTTCAAGGCTCCTCGTGGATCAACACAAGAGTGGTATCCTACAAAACAGTCAAAGGGAACACCTTCATGGGCCAGTCTTCACTTGTCCCTCTGGAAAAATCATGTGCAGAGCCAACTCAGTCTCAAAGCAGGCTTCGTCTCCAGGGCTGGCCCTCTGGTAAGAGAACAGATGCTTCACCTCCAAGTAATGGAAAAGATATCAGATAAAGGGATCAGTTTGCCAGTGCTAACATCAGTCTCTTTGCATCCAAAGAAAACTGGCTAATGTTATTCTTTTAGATGGATCACAGAGCACCACTTTAGGTGGTTACACCGGCACCACCTCTTGCATGTATTTCATCCAGTGGAGCAAATCACTGCCATGTTGGATAGGGATCCTCCTCTGTGTAGCAACTGTTGGTTGCATTATTGGCCAGGGAAATCAAAGTATGCTAAATTATTCATCTCCTAACAAGGAGTCTGAGCGCCTTCCACTGCACCGGGACCTCCTATCTCAGTGCGGGTGTCTGAGCTCTAAAAGCTTGCCACTGTTCAGAATGCCACTTTAAAAGGTGCATAGGAACATTCACTTAGGAATTTTCAGAGCAAGGACTTATTGACAATAAAAGTGTGTCTGGCCACACTATTTGCCAGGGTATTGCCATCAGGTCACAATATTGCCAAACACTTTATGAGGGCTGTGCAATGTCTGATGCCTAGTGTTGTGAAAACTTATCCCTCATGGGATTTACCACTCCTGCTATGGGGCACAGTGGGGCCCCCTATTTGAGCCCCTGGAGTGAGTGGACACTGAATTTCTTGCGCATAAGACACTACTTTTTTCTTAGTTTTCTTAGTAATGAAGTGTAGGATGCACAGGAATGCTGAAAGCCAGACCATACCTTTGATAAGTAGACTCGCTCATAGACGTCTTAAACTAAGTGAGCCCACCAAACGGTTGCTCTATCCTCTTGTTCGTGATGGGAAGCCTATTCAGTTGAGAAGCACTGAAATTCCAACCATGGAATGCTGAGAATGTTTAATGATGGGCCTGTGTAAACACTGTGGAAAGCAGGGTCGGCCTCTGGACACCTACACTGTGCACCGCTAACACCCCAGCTGCTAGGCACCACATCACCTGGGGTAAGTTTGGCAGTTTTTACTTCTAGTTAAATATTGTGACCTGTCTCTGCCCTGCACTGTTGAAGCAGTCGCCTCCAAAATAGGGGCATGGGCTATTCTCTTACGATACCACGAAATGTGCATTTAAACACAGGGATTACGGTTCCTACATTAGTAGTCTTATGAGCCAGCCCTTTTCTTTTTGCTAGAAGGTCTGGTACTTTATGCCACTAATTGTGGCCAAGAACTGCCTACTTTTACACACACAAAAGAAATGTGACCAAGCACAGACCATTCCTGTACTTCACTGGTGACATGTGAGAGTATCCAAGTTTATTGCCACTAACTGTACTTTTTCTAATCACTTTAAATGGATGATAAAGAGTAACCCTTCTTACAGAAAGAGGCACCACCATTCGCATGTTCTTGATTCCATTATGTGGAACCTCAAAGAGCAAATCTGTAGAGCACAGATGCACACATACTATATGTACCCTGAACAATATCTGATTCTCACAGCATTTGGGCTCACTCAGCTGTTGGCACTGGTCATCCCGGTGCATATACCATATACCCTGGCAACATTCTCCTAAAGACATTGGTGGCCCACTTTTGGGTTTAGATGTTCATTCATGTGGCACCTTGTTCACATCCAATTCCACCAAGACCATGGCCTCATCTATGGATAGTCTTGTTACAGATTCACCCCCGTTTAATGGGATAGATGGTATATTGGTAATTGGTAAGGGCACTTTGGATGCCCTTAGTAACCAGCATGTTGTGCATCTAACCCACTGTCTGTCATTTACTATGTCTCTAGATTTGTCTAATTCGGTCAATAAACATTCAGCACGTTCCTCCAAGTCCATGCATTTATGACAATAAAAGCTTGTTCAAAGAAACGGATTGGGGAAGAACCATTTTGTGTTTGAGTCCAGACCACACCCTCAAGTCATTGACATGGATAGTGACTTTGGAACCTTCAGATGTATGAAGTATCCTGAGAACTTGGGCTCCTGCTTTGCTTTTGTGTGAAAGACAACAGTGGGCTTTCATGGTACAACTGGGGTTCCATCCAGGGCATTCCTGCTTTGTAAATGAACCTGCTTAAATGTCCCTGGCATGCAGTAATTATACCTGAACACTTTTAAGTAATTCCAGCCAAGTAATGGCTTAAAAGACGATGGCTCTACAGGTATCGATTTGCTGGACCAGCGGGTGTCAGGTGATCTGACAGTCTAATGTCATCAGTGCCCTGTCACCCTAGATTGTGTTTGCGGGCTGGGGGGGTGTCACGTGTGTATATGTTTTTGTTGAGCAATGGCAGGTAAACCAACACCACACCCCCCACCTACAACATTCTTCTCCTCTTCGCTTACTTATTCGCTGGCAGCTGTAGACTGCAGTCAGCATGGATGAATGAATCAGAAAAGTGAGAATGAAAGACTGTAACGAAACCTTGGATGGAAAAATCACAATGGAATTACAACCCTTGTGAGCATGCTATTATAGGAAAATATTACATGACAGGGTGGTGTGATGGAGCAGTACACGAAGTTACTGTTAACACCCTGAAGCATTTATTTACAATTAGAGTTTGCATTTGCAATACAACTGGGCAGATTATGAAATAAAGTCATTGTTTTGCTAATTCTAACTCGACACAATCTCATTCATCAGCTTCAGAGCCATGAACTGTGCTTTTCACACCAGTAGATGTCGTTGTTGCACCAAGTTTTAATGCAGAGACCCAGGCATATGGTCCATATCAGTTTTAAAGGTGAGTTTAACATTATGCATACTTTTGTCATTTAGCATAGTACTCAAAAATTGATTGCAAGGTGTCATGAATTGCTGTACACAAAGGTGTTTGTGAATGTGGAACAGAGAGGTCAGTGTACAGAAAGCATGCTGTATGTGAGAGCACTTCAGTATTGTCAGCACTGAGACATGTGCACCTCATTTCCCATTGCTCTTCAGGGTCTGCACTTGGCTTGCCAGTCAAGGAGCAATTCATGGCACCTTGTGCCCATTTTAATCAAATTTAATTGATTGTGTTTACCAAAATATAAATAAACTAATAGCCTATTTTAAGTACTTGATCTGTATTTGTATCTGTTTAGAACACATTGTAATGTATTCATATTCAGTTACATCCCTAATGGAGCTTACAAGAACATTTTTCAAGCCATGGCAAAGCAAGGATACAATCGGCCCTGTTCTATCTACAGTATAAACAAGTAATCCTGGGGGATGAACCAGTTGCCATCTATCTGAAGTACTCCACAGCTCCTATATTGCATCCAGGAACAGATTGCAAATGGACAAGGGTGAGTTATGTGTTTGCTCTAGTCTATGCTAGCTAGCATGTTTAGCTTTATGCTAACTAACTAGCAGCATTTATGTAGCATTTGGAATCATTCCAGGATACAATATATGACTTTAATGACGAAGCTGCCAAATCCATTTTACTTTATTTGCTGTAATGCTACCAAACACATGCCTTGTGTTTGTCACTTTTGCTAATATTCTCAAAACCTTGAGACTTAAACAGGAATTGGCTATGGGTTAGGCATTATGGACTAAATAAAGATCTATGTCAGAATATCTGCATCAAGGACCACAGTTTAAATGCAGCTTTGATAGTTAATCTGGACTGTCGCACAGACTGGTGTTTTGAGGACCTAAAAGTGGTTTTGGGTCAGTTCAGGTCCAAAATAGTGGAATCATTATAAACATTACAAACTATGGGCCTCATTCACCAATATTTTCCTACATTTTTTGTTAAAGTTGGTCCTGAGAAAGGTCCTGAGAAAAAGTCAGATCCATGGCATGTTTTTAAACCGCAGAATTGTTCTTGTAAATTGTAAAAAAAATAATAAATCCCAAATAAGAAACATTGGTGAATGTCTTTGTGAAAACTGTGGGGTTTATGAATAAATTGCTTCTTAAGAATGCTTGATGAATGAGGCCTATTGTTTATAAACAGCAGCGTCGACTGGCAAGAATCATTTCACGTGATAGGCGTGCAACGCTGCCTCAAGTAACATCGGAATTCAATGCTGGGGCCTCAACAAACCTGAGCGTAAGGACTGTGAAACGTTCCCTCCAAGATCCCATGGGGGACCTACCAAGTATTAACTGGTATACCAGTTTAGTATATCAGAGTCACAGTGCATCCGTACGAAGTGTACAGTCTGTGATCAGCTGATAGCGGAAAACTCGAAACCTAAAAAACACAGACTCTGTAAGAAAGAGTGTATGCCTTACTATCCTTGTAAGAGCCTTTACTGGCATGATTATTAACGCATCTCATTTAACCTCAGTAATTGAAAGAAAGCTTTTTGCTTCAGGTTTTGTTTTAAATAAAAGCTGTCAAAATTGAGATATTCCTACATTGTGAGGACATTTTGTCACTACCAAGATATAAAAATACGCAGACACATTGTAAGTAAATACACTCGTGTCACATCACCGCTTCTGCTGAAAACTCAATGTAAATGCTGTGTCACAATCACAATACTGTCGTGTGTGTGTGTGTGTGTTTAGGGAAGGGAGTAGTCTTTTATATACTCAGGGCCAGTATAGATTAAGTTGTTAATTACCAGCTTTCTAAAGCTTATCTTAGCAAGATATCACTGAGAAAGACTGAGGCACCACACACACACACACACACACACACACACACACACACACACACACACACACACACACACACACACACACAC
>JAOVVH010000040.1:10010295-10024809 GCA_028566435.1 Scorpiodoras heckelii
ATATTGACTTCCTTTAGTTTATTACTGTTTACTGCACTTTATATTGTTTTCTTTTATGTAGAAACATCTTCATTATTTTTGAAGGCATCTTTGCTTTGCTTTACATGTGTCTAAGACTTCTGCATCATACTGTACAGTAAATAGCTGCTAAGTTTTACTGAGTGTCTTGGAGAATCTGCCACAGCTCTTCTGGAGACTTTCACTGTCACACTTACTTCTTCTATTGCATGTAAAACCCAGCAGCCTTCATTATGTTTTCTGTCTGAAAAGTGCTCTGTTATGTAATGTGTTGCTTTTGTTACTAATATACAAACATTTTTGTGTAACATGTAATTTTTTTGTTGGAAAAGTAACATTTGTAAATAGACAGTCCTTTTTGTACTGACTCAATAATGCAGAACTAAAAAAGCCCCCATCAGTAACAAAAGTTGTACCTAAAAACAATAGGGCGTCTAAGACTTTTGCACAGTACGTATGTTTATATACAGTATACTCCAGCAAAATCCTCAGTAAACAGCATCATAGCCCAGAGTCTCTTTCTGTTCACCTTGATTTGGACTTGGCTCACTTAACCACAGGCCATTTTGATTTGATGTTGATGATAAACTATAGTCAGAGGAGGAGAGGTGAATGCTAAATACGAACTCTGCTTCTTGCTCCCTTGCTCTGTAAGGTCTGACTTTATCTTCATCTCAATCATCTACAGTTTTCGGGCCCTTCAGAGCAGGAGATGCTATCTTTCTTTCCTTCAGCTCCTCCCTTGACTTCTTCTTAACCTTTTTCTTTGTTATTTTCTTCCCCCAGGTGTATCAACCTCATCAGTTTTGTAATGACTATCATGTGAACTAGCATTAGTGTCCTTTCCTCATCAGCAGTTACAGCTACTTATTCCTCTGGCCATGATTTTGTATTTTATTCATATACAATTCATGTACAATTCTTATTTTCCACCATCATGTCTTGTATGTCTTTATGTTCTCTCTCTCTCTCTCTCTCTCTCTCTCTCTCTCTCTCTCTCTCTCTCTCTCCCCTCTGCATCTCCTCGCTATCTTTCGTCATTTCTGAATAAGATGAGTGTGTCACTGACCCATGACTGAAGTCGCACTCGTCTTCTCCATCACTGTCAGGTCTGCGCACACCATGCTAACGTTGAGTGCGCGTTTGATAGATGTTCCCTCGCTAACCTTTGCTGCTACGCTGTTTAAGCCCTGCTTCTGGAGACCGTCCTCATTTGTCACCAGCTGCAAGACATCCTTTTAAAATGTGTTGGATTGAACGGAGAGATTCACCCTGTCATAATTCTAGCCTTCTCATCCCAACGCCCGTCTTCTTTTGAAGATGGCCATTTTGTGAGCCAGACCAGGCTGTAGAGAAAAGTACAAAAGTTCATCTGGAGTCTGAAATCTCAGAGAGCTACACAATTACCATGACAACTTGGTTTCGAGTTAAAATTTCCACCGCGGACTCGTCTAATTTCACGTCTGTGGGTGCCAGTGTGTTCTCGTACCTCCAGATGTAATCACACCTCCAGCGTTTGGTTCCAACACTTAGAAAAGTACAGGCTATAATACCCAAATGGCCTGGAACTTTCAGCACCCTGATGTATTAGGATTCTTTAAGGAAAATTCAATTCACCCAATTTTTTGGGCTGTCGTAGCTTTTGTATTTGACCAGCTGCAAAAGAAATCCATTTCAAATCCATGGTCTCATAATCCTCCTTGGTACTTACCGACGACAGTCACTCAAAATGCAGACATCTTCAAAGCTTTGTAACATTTCATTAAATAGTTTTACACATACAAACCCCATTTCCAGAAGAGTTGGGGCACTTTTAAAAAATGCAATAAAATCCAAAAAACTGTAATTTGTTAAATTACTTTTTAACTCACTAACTTTAATTTAAGTGGTAAAAGCGACAAACCTGATTGTATTTTCTAAATTTAACAGAACTAAAATTTGATGCCTACAACACATGCAAAAAAAAGTTGGAACAGAGGCAAAATAAGATGGAAAAGGTTACACGAGTAACACTGTTCTGGAAGGTTCCACAATTAGCAGTTTAACTAGCAGCAGGTGAGATCATCCAGATCTGCAGATACATGAAGGTACAATTGATTTGGAGGATTATCTTGATAACATGAAGAGACATATTCTGCCATCTTTTCTAAGGAACTCCATGTCTGTTTCAGCAGACATGGAGTTACAACAGTGTGGCTTTGTAGATGTAGAGTGCGTTTGCTTGACAGGCCTGCCTACAGTCCAGTTCTGTCTCCTGTTGAAAATGTATGGCGCATCATGAAGAGGAGAATCGGACAACAGTGACCAAGAACTGTTGAGCAGCTCAAATCTTGTACACAGCAAGAATGGGCACAAATTCTACATGCAAAACTGCAGTAATTAGTATCTTCAATTCCCAAATGATTAAAAAGTATAATTAAAAGAAAAGGTGATATGACCCAGTGGTAAACACGCCTCTGTGCCAACTTTGTGTTTCAGTGTGTTGTAGGTATCAACCTCTACATTTGTTTATACTTAACAAATAGAATCAAGCTCATCATTGTAGACACTGAAAATCCTTTGTATTTTTAGAAAGTGTCTTAACTTTTCTGGAAATAGGGTTTGTAGATATACGACTAGCTACATGTTGGCAGTGACCACATAGGTGCACATTAAAGCTTTAGCAAATTAGGCACTAAAGCTCTGAGCTAAGTTACTAAGCTAAAAAAGAAACAACAATCCTGTTTGATGGTTTGACTGCTCTTTATTTCTGCTTTTCATTCCATGTACTGTATATATATCATGCAGTCAAGAGCTTTTGGCTAAACTACACGTGCCAAGTCATATTTTCCCATTTTTCCTAATGCACTTTCATGTTTTTGGTGCTGTTTAAGATGATATTCATATTGTGTTTTGTTTTGTTTTGTTTAAAGTAAGTGCCCATTTTGATTATGCCCGATGGCCTGATTTGCTTAACCGCTTGGTTGGCAGTAATGTTTCCAAACCAGACACATCATCAGGAGCATCATGATCAATTTCTCCACCTATCAGTCTCCACCCTGTCTCTCCTTTTCAGCTAACAGGTCCAGAGCCCTATTGGAATATATTATTATTATTATTATTATTATTATTATTATTATTATTATTATTATTATTATTATTACAACATTGCAATGCAATTTCTTTTGTTGCTTCTTCAGTTCTTTCATTTACATCACAATACCTGAGGTGCTGATGGTGTGTGCTGTCTTGTACTAATGGAGCACCATTTCCCCCCGAATGGCAATGTGTCTGTTCCACAATTACTGCATGACTCCATGTCAGTGAATATAAATGGAGCTGTGAGAAGGCAGCGATAGAGTGCTTTAATATCAATATTGGACTTTCTCCCCCGCTGTTATTATTTGGTGATAGTCTTTTTCCGTTTTCAGTGCCGCAGGTGGCCATGTGATTGACAGCTAACAGCGAAGAGCTGAATGAGTGTGTGTGTGTGTGTGTGTGTGTGTGTGTGTGTGTGTGTGTGTGTGTGTGTGTGTGTGTGCGCGCACCAGTCTGTGTTTTTAGAACATCCATCCATGTACTTGCTTGTGCGTATGTATAATGTATGAGCACCTGTGTGTTGAGGTACCTCACACAGCCAACCCCAGATGTCTCCTCAAAACTCAACAACTACCATGAAAGTTCCAGCTGACTACGTTATTTAGTGTATATCCAAGAGGAAGTGCACATGTTTCTATTTTTGTCTTTTTTTTTGGTGCAATATGCTAATCTGCATCCATGGTCACTGACATAATGTTGTCATGCCTATCTGTTTATGGTTTGAGCAGGACTGAGATCGGACCTAAGTCATGTCAACTAGCACAAGTGCTTTCCAGTAGAGGCAGACAGATTAACATTATGACTATACATGAATAAAGGTATATGAAGTACAACTGACTAAAAGCAGAAGTACCGACATTATAAAACCTTATAAAACAGACATTATATAAGACATTATAAAAAAGAAACTAGCAGATAGATAGCAGCAAGTTAATCATAGTAAAATAGACAAGAAAAGACTACAATTAAGATACCTATGATGATAAAATCAAAGTCAAAGCATCCTAATGTAGAATAACGGGATGGTAAGCAGACGATTAAGTCTGTGGCGAAGGCCACTGGATTGTACGGCGTGTGCGGCGACATCCAGTTTTGAGTGGGCATTGTCGCAGGAGTCCCCCAGCATACAGCATGAGTTTTGCACTGGTGATCTTATCTACAGTCCTGATGTTTAGTGTGTGGGATTATGTATGTCCCCACATTGCATGGTCTGTACTACTATTTCTGAGTGGTTCAATAAAGTGTTGAATGTTATCACCCAGAAAAATATGACCTTGTCCAATTTTCCTTAAATTCACAACGTGTGATACAGAGGTTGAGGCAAACACAGCAATACACGCTTTAGCTTTCTATCTCACTCCAAAGTAGAGAACCAAGACTCAAATTAATTCTATAGGTTTCCGTTTGTTAGACATGGAAGCAGTCAATTCAATAAGGTCTGCTCACCAAACTTTACTCTTCCTGGATATCTACATACAAAAGTTTGTCACTTGATAAGTAGACCATCAGTGATTTCCACAGGAACGAATTTTTAATATTGTCACTTTTTGTTAAAATCAAGAATATTTTTATTGCTTTCAATATATCTTTTTTTTCCACTTGGAGGACTCCTGAGGAATGGTCCTAATGTAGAATAACGGGATGGTAGACAGTTGTTTAAGTCTGTGGCGAAGGCCACTGGATTGTATGGAGTGTGCGGTGACTTACAGTTTTGAGCGGGTATTGTCACAGGAGTCTCCCAGCATACAGCATGAGTTGTACACCGGTGATCTTATATACAGTCCTAACCCCTTAATGTATTTTGCTTGAAAAATATGACCTTGTCCAATTTTCCTTAAGTCGCACACACTGTGACTTGAGACTTGACTTGAGACTCGTCCTAAAAAGACTTTTGGACTTGAGCTTTGTGATTCAATTTGGGACTAATTTTTTAGAGCACTAACATTAAGGAAATATCTGATGAGCTGAATGTCATTCCCTCCCTTATTATATTATCACCTCCCTTATAACTTTTATGTGGCCACAGATAACACAACATAAGAGACTGTGAGTGTTGACTTGGACCTGGGACTTGATACTTGAGACATAATTGGACTTGCCCCTTGAAAGGCTTGAGACATGACTTGGACTTGCCCCCTGAAAGGCTTGAGACATGACTTGGACTTGCCCCCTGAATGGCTTGAGACATGACTTAAACCCGACTATGAAAGTCTTGAGACATGACTTGGACTTGCCCCTGAAAGGCTTGAGACATGACTTGAACTTGCCCTTGAAAGGCTTGAGACATGACTTGGACTTGCACCTTGAAAAGCTTGACACATGATTTGCACTTGCCCCTGAAAGGCTTGAGACATGACTTGGACTTGACTATGAAAGGCTTGAGACATGACTTGGACTTGCCCCTAAAAAGCTTGAGACATGACTTGGACTTGCCCCTGAAGGCTTGACACATGACTTGCACATGCCCCCTGAAAGGCTTGAGACATGACTTGGACTTACCCCTGAAGGCTTGACACATGACTTGCACATGCCCCCTGAAAGCCTTGAGACATGACTTGGACTTACCCCTGAAGGCTTGACACATGACTTGCACATGCCCCCTGAAAGGTTTCAGACATGACTTACAAAAAATGACATGCAAGCATCTCTGGGTCAACCCGATATAGAGGGAGTTGCAGTAGTCCAGCCAAGAGGTGATAAAAGCATGGACAATTGTTTCCAGGTTTTTGAAATAAAAACGGCTTTAATTTGGTTATGGTTGAAAGCTGATAGCCGTTGTCCTTCACAACAACTTTTTCCAAAATCTTAGAAATAAATGGCAGCTTAGAAATGGGTCTGTAGTTTTGATGACCATTAAGGTCTAGGATGGGTTTCTTCAGTAGGACTTGCACAATGGTCTGTTTAAAACTGGAAGGGACAACTCTATTTGTTAAACGGCTTGAAAAGGTGAGATGGTATAATGTCAGGGGGGTCATGGATAGGATTCATGTGTGAGACCACCACAGACTGCTGGAATGATGATACTGGTTGAAACTGCTGAAGGGGGCTGACTGGAAGATGTGTCTCTGAGTCTGGGGGTGTGAGGTGAGATCAGCATATTGTCCATTTTGTCAATGGAAATATTCAAAAACTCTCACAGGTTTCAGCAGTCCACGCAGAGGAAGTAACAGCAGCAGCAGTAGGAATAATAAGAGAATTAGCTGTATTGGACAGTATTTTAGGTGTGGGTATTTTAATTAATTAGTTCAGCATAATATAGTTCCTTATGTCTTTTTAGTATTTAAGGAGCTACACTGAGTTGAAGAGAGTGACAAGCTCTTCGGTGTTGGTGCAGGAGGGAAGAGCATTTGAGACACGAGGAAGATGACTGAGCATGAACATGCTGGAGAAATGTGTGCCTGTGGCTGAATTTATAAATCGCACACACAGAAGCAACATTTGTTTGGCGTCTCCCAAGCTACGTTAACAGTCCTAACTAAAATACAATTAGGCTACATCTTCTGAAGTACCCTTAGCATTACAAATTCAATATCACTAGCTAATGGTAGTTAATAACACACTGAAGAATCGCAGTGTTTGCTGACTTGTTTGTTTGCTGAGGTTTGTTTTAGCTATGGTTTTAGCTAGCTTGTTCCCGTATGACATTACACTCGTTTATAATCCATGCCATTATAATGTTTCCAGAGATGATGTAACCATCATTTTGTTATTATTCAAACTAACAGACATCAAATAAGAGAGATTTCCAGCACCTTTGGAGCTTTGATCCCTAAAAATAATAATATTGTATTACTGGGGTGGCCAGCGGGGTGGCCAAAGGGTGGCCAGTGGCTGAAGCTCTGCCCATGTATTTGATTGTAACAAGTTCGTTTTGTTCACATGTATGTACTGAATGTAGCAGTGCATTACTCACACTATCACATGTGAAAACTTTTAACCCCACGTGTAATATATAGTGATGTTCCAAAAATCTCTGTAAGTCATATAGACAGAGAGAGAGACTGAGAGAGAGAGAGAGAGAGAGAGAGAGAGAGAGAGGTGTTTTTCTTGGAGCAGAGCATTAATGTTGTACGTGCTTGTGGCACGCCTAACACATTACAACTTACAACTGAAATATTCATGGTGGCCGAGGTGAAATATTAATGCTGCAATGATTTACTAGTTAAAATGCACTTAACCAGATCTCAGGTTGCTCTGTGTATGTGTGCGTGTGTGTGTCTTTTCAGAAAAGTGCTTATAAAAGTCATTTTCTCTGCTTATTTATACATTTTTTTCCTAATTTTTCTTGAAGAAGAGCAAGAGCACTGAGAAGTGCAACAATTGTAAGTCTTAACATAAAAATCAGACAAAAAAATTAATATTAATACAGGAAGATAATAATGTTAAAGTAATAGTAATGTTAACAGTAATAAGTGACCAACAATCTATTATTATTATTATTATTATTATTATTAAAATTAAAGGAAAATATTACTATTAGTACTGACTATATACATTACAGACAGTAATGTATATTAGAGTCTGGTGTTCCTTCACTTAAATGATTCTGGAGCCATGGGGTGTCGCTATTATTTGTCATCTACTACAGCAACAGGAATAGTATTCACGGGTCTGCATAGTCTATTACAGAAGGACGGAGGCCAAGCAGCCGATCAATAAAGGGCTGAGAGGAAAGCAACCCTCAAGCACAGAAAGCTATAAATATGATAACTACTGCTGGGCATTATAAAACACATACTTACCTAAGTAGTTTTAACTGTTAACCATTAAAGAGTTAAATGGTCAGGAGTTATTTCCCAGCAGCTGTGAATTTACTAGAGATAAATATGGCATATGCGAGGATTTGTCTTGTGGGAAGTTTCAGCTTAGCTTGCTAATTTTGAAATAGTTTTATTTACTGTTGAACATTAAACCAATTTTTTTTTCCATATCCGTTTTTAAATTATAATACTAGGTAGTAATATTTTAGATGGAGGGAGGACAAGAGGAGACAGAAAAGAGTGCAATTTAGCTACAGCTGAATCACAGCCGTGCTGATATTTAGTATAACAGTGTTTGACAGCCAGTGCGATATTGCTTTTAAACAACAGTTCTATAAACAAGAAATTAAAATAAGGTAACTGATATTTTGGATAGAATTTGAGCAAATGTTTGGTGGTTATTTTTGTTTTGCTAGCGGAAATAGATCCTGAAGAAGCCAAGCACCCTGTATAGCCTGCCGGCTAGCCAGCTCACAATGATTTGTAATGTTCCCGTTAAAGGTGCTTCTGGTGAAATTTGCGTCCCTTCTCCATTTTAGTTTTCACCTGAAATTTGTTTGCAGGTTTTAAGACAAAAGTCTGCTAATGATGTCACTAATACTGCTGTAGTAACCTATTCGACCTAGGAAGTGGAAATTCCTGTAGCGAACACAGGTGAGTGTAGCGATACACACAGTGTGATGTGGTTATAGGAAATGTAGGCGATCCTGAAATTCTAAATAACATATAATTGTATATGTTTTGTACTTTTTCTGGTAGGGCTTTTATAAGACTATTGATGAGTCTCATGCAATCATGTCACTGTGTGAATCTAAATTTCATTTCATCATTTACCATTTTACAATGAGAAACTACCTCAATTAGCATGCTAGATACATAAATTCAAGTCTCCTATCAGATGAAAACAAAAAACAAAACAAGGACACATAGTGTTTTTGGATGCGAAGCCCCTTGTTCTGCGTGCTAAACGTGAGTGAGTGAGTGAGTGAGTGAGTGAGTGAGTGAGTGAGTGAGTGAGTGAGTGAGTGAGTGACTGACTGACTGACTGACTGACTGACTGACTGACTGACTGACTGACTGACTGACTGACTGATTTTAGGCCCTCAAACTGTTGGCAATGATTTAAGGAAGGATCTTGGTTCACTGGCTTCAAGGACAAACACATTCTCTAGAAATTTGGCCATCATCTTTGATTCTAAGTAAAATTACTCAATGCATATAAATAAGCTGGTACAGATTTGTTATTTTCAGTTGAGAATATTGCTAAAATCTGATGACATAGAGAAAATTATTTATGATTTTATAGCTTCTATAATGATATATGATTATAATTAGAGCTGTCACGATTAATTTTTTTAATCGCGCTTTAATCGCAGTTTTAGCGCACATTTTGATTTGTGTTGTACGTGCAGGTCGGCATTGTAGGACCATTGAAAATGTTGTTGCCTTTTATCACTGGTCTATTTTAAGAGAAACGACTGTTGAATGTTGCCTCATTATTCACTTGACTTTATTTGATAAAAGTGAAATATTAAAGATGTTTGATGTCTTTTCATTTTTTAAATTAAAGGGAACTGCACAGTGTGTAGGGAGCGAGGGAACATGGGTATATCACTTCACCGGAAGTTCTGTTATACTGCTGCTACATGATTGACTGATTCGATTTTACCTCAGAGACCCCGCCGCCGCAATAGAAGGGAAGGAGTTTGTGTATGTGTTATGTGTTAATAGCAACCCAAAAAAAGAGCTACAACTTCTTCGTTCTCCATTGTTCCTTTCAATCTTTAGCAAAGTTTATGATGGCTCACGAGTTCGGCGATCCCAACATTCAGCACGAGGGCTCAGAGCACTGTGCACGACAACCAAAACATATATTAAAATTTTAAAATACGTTACCCAGAGTTCACAGATTTTTATTCATCACGTTTATTTCAAAAGTGCCTACAGCATACAAAATTAGGCTGAACAATTTTGTTTGATTTGTCATGCTAAATACAGCCGAGTGCTGTCTTGTAGAACACAAGCAATGTAATCAGCTGTCCCCTGTTGAAGACGTTGCAGGGCGACGGAGCTGTTTTAGGGACCGAGTTTCCTATGAAGTGCCCTTGGGATTCTGTACCTTGTGCAGTGTGTAGGGAGCAGGGATACAGCTTAGGGACCCTTGCAATCGGAATGCAGCCTAAAATGAGTAACAGCGCCACTGGTTTGTGTAATTTAACTAATTTTTAATCTGTGTTAAAATTTTCAGTGGCGTTATTTTTTTTAAAAATTGCAATTAATTCTTTAACGCTCTAACGCTAATTCTTTAAATGCTAAGGCATTGAGATCCTCCAGCTGAGGTCTCCTAGTATTTCCTAGAACTAAGAGAAAACGAAAGGGTGATTTTCTATTATTGTTGGGTATGTTAAGTATTTAACTTGTATTATGTTTTATTTACATCTGAATTTATTTTTGTTGTGAATCGCTTTGTATTCTATCTTGAATAAGGCCCCATCTCTTTTCTTCTTCTTTAAGTTTTTCTTTCTTGCTGTGTTGGCTTGCTGTCGAAAAGTGAAGAAATTTGAAATGCAGTGTTTTTGTGTGTGTGGACGTGGGCTTTTTTGGAAACACTGACATCATGATCTCTAGGTTTTTTTTCAGTGTGTTATGAATGTGCTAGGACTTTTATGGTCTGTAAATTCTTCTTTGACATTTTCACACTTACAAACTTTTTGAAAAAATGAAATTACTATTATTATTATTATACGCTTGTGTTTATGTGCTCGAATATGACAGCTGTACTGCTCACGGATCTACTGGTCCGTTGCTACAAACCTCAGTGCAAACAGACACTTTTGGTGGACATTTTGTATTCAATTGGACATGTTCATCACTCAACATGTTTTTAGTGTCAGGTGTTTTGGTTTTGGTAGGGTGTGTGCGTACATGTGTGTGCATCAGTCTGCCAGTCAGGCTGAGAGAGTGCCATACTCTGGACAAGCACTGATATTAAACTATTGATTTGCCCTGCCATGCAGGGCTGTAAATAATGTGTGTGTGTGTTTGTGTGTGGTTGTGTGTGTATGAGAGCCTGTCATTGTGGTTGTGAAAACAGCCATTAGCTTGTCCCTGTTTGTGTGTGTGTGTGTGTGTGTGTGTGTGTGTGTGTTTGTGTGTGGAATTAATTTGTGCTCTTGGTGGCTCAAGCAAAAAAAATGGGACTGATATTGATCGAAGAAAAGAAAGATAGAGATGGAAAAAGAAGCAAGAAAAGGGAGACAGAAAAAGGAGTCGAAAAAAAGAGAGCTAAACTGAAGCTGTTTGAACCCCTGCAGCGTTTTATGAAATGTACACACACACACACACACACACACACACACGCATGCACTAAAGAATCCACACAGACTTTCAATATACAAGCCCACATTAATTAACAGAAGGTCAGAGCTACGTCAACACAACTGACAAACACAAACAGCATTTGTACACTGTGAGTGAAAAAAATTGTAAATAACATTACGGTCATGGAACGAAAAAAAGAAAAAAGAACAAGCCAAAAACACAGATGCTCCCTGCTTTATTAGGACAGATATAAAATTTTCAAAACATTTGGTGAAATCAGTGAGTTTTGTGGGTGCAAAGCCGCTAGAACACCAAACATCAGGTTTCATTTTAGTCCATTCTACCTATATAGAAGTTTACAAAAAAGAAATAACATTTCCCAAACAGACAATATGACGACCAATCAGGTTTTGATCAATTCTGTGAAATTTTAGGTTTTTGTTAATGATATAAAATATTAAATTAAAACCACCTGCCTAATATTTTGTAAGTCCCACGAGTGCAACCAAAATAACTCTGACCCCTCAAGACCTGAAGTCCAGAAGAGCTCTGAAGGTGTGCTGAGGTATCTGGCACCAGGACCTTAGCAGCAGATCCTTTAAATTTTGTAGATTCCAAGGTTGGTCCTCCATGGATCGGAATTATTTGTCCAGTACATTTTACAGTTGCTTGATCAGATTGAGATCTGGGGAATTTGGAAGCCAAGTCAACACCTTTGTCATGTTTCTCAATGCTGAAAAGATGGTAGGTGGTACGTGTCAAAAGTAACATCCACATGAATGCCAGGACCCAAGGTTTCCCAGCAGAACATTGCCCAGACCGTTGCCAGCTTGTCTTCTTCTCATAGTGTATCCTGGTGCCATCTCTTCCCCAAGTAATCAGCAAACATGCACCTGACAGCTTTACAAAGACATAAATCTCTTTTTCAGCAATCTGTGCTACAGTAGCTCTTTTGTGGGATCAGACCAGACAGGCTTGTTCACCTGTTGCCCTTTCTTGGACCACTTTTGGTATGTACTAACGAATGCATACTGGCAAAAGCCCATAAGACCTGCAGTTTTGGAGATGCCCTGACCTATTTGTATAGCCATGGCAATTTGGCCCTTGTCAAAGTTGCTCACTTCCTTACACTTGCCCATTTTTCTCGCTTCCGACACATCAACTTTGACTACTTACTGTTATTCACTGCCTAATATATCCCACCCCTTGACAGGCGTTATTGTAATGAGATAATCAGTGACTTCACCTGTCAGTGGTGTTTAATGTTATGGCTGATCAGTATACAGATTACAGACTAGCCAGAAAGTAACTGTCTCAAGCTTAATTGCTTTTTATTTTGCAGTGGCAAAGCAGCATCTTGGTGCAAAACCACAAGTCGTGTTCACTCTGTCACGGACCAATACAAGAGAGATAGATTTGTGGAAACTTCAGAGCCATTTTCAACAGTAATACACAGTAATTGCACTTTGTAGTAGAATTAGTTTATAAGAATTAGTATAAGTCGCAACTAAGTGTCATGATACTCTATATGCAGAAACCCAACTGAGTCCTGACTAAACTGTATTACAGACTTGCAGCTGTAAAATAGTTTGTTTATACTGATTAAAAATATCCAATAAGTCGCAACGTAGTATCATGATACTCTACATACAGAAACCCAACTGCATCCTGACTAACTGTATAACAGACTTGCAACTTTAAAATAATGTTTGTTTATACTGATTAAAAATATCCTATGTCAACTAAATTTCATGATACTTTACATACAGAAACCCAACTGTGTCCTGACTAACTGTATAACAGACTTGCAGCTGTAAAATAATGTTTGTTTATATTGATTGAACATATCCTATAAGTCGCAACTAAGAGTCACAATACTCTATGTACAGAAACCCAACTGAGTCCTGACAAAATGTATAAAAAACTTGCAACTGTAAAATAATGTTTGTTTATACTGATTGAAAATATCCAATAAGTCGCAACTAAGTATCATGATACTCTAGATACAGAAACCCAACTGCGTCCTGACTAACTGTATAACAGACTTGCAGCTGTAAAATAATGTTTGTTTACACTGATTGAACATATCCTATAAGTCGCAACTAAGAGTCACAATACTCTATGTTCAGAAACCCAACTGAGTCCTGACAAAATGCATAAAAGACTTGCAGCTGTAAAATAATGTTTGTTTATACTGATTGAAAATATCCTATAATTTCTATTGATTTCTATTCTGCCTGTTGAATGGAATGAGAAAGGGTTACCATTACTGTTAATATTCCTGTATATTTATAATAAACTGTGAACATTTTAAACACTATGCTAAGGATGCAAAATAACATGTTATATTGATATTGGCCCTGATTTAAAGTAAAAATAAACTATTCTATAATATTTGATGATATCTGAATCTGACTATATAACTAAGATATAAACTTTATGCACTTTTTTACTTCTTTTGAGAAGTTTGCATAAGAATAAGTTCACGTGTGTGCATACACTTGCGTGTATGTGTTCACACACAAGATAGGGAGAAGGGGCAGATTAACCAAAATGGGATTTCTCTGTTCTCTGCTCCTGTGGCTTGCATTGCTGTACCTTTTCTAAAGCTGCTTTTTACAGCGAGCAGATTCCTTCATTAGGGCCTCTTTTCCATCTCCTGCGCTTTCTCATTTGCCGGCCCTTTCATGTAGCATCAGGATGAAGAGTGCTCTCCAAAGAAAGCCTCAGCAGGGGATTATTATCTAACGCTGTATTATACAGCCAGAGAGAGATGAAGGAATGAGAGAGAGAGAGAGAGAGAGAGAGAGAGAGAGCTAGATGTACTTTCTGACAGTCAACAGGGAAGAAAGTGACCATGCTAATAAATAAGTTATGTCCATTTAGTGAGGAGACAGTTTGGTGTGAATTCTTAACACATTAGGAAAAATGGAAATACTCATGGAGATGTTCATTGAGTTTGACTATGTGGAATGAACTCAATGTCCAAACATTCATTTGGTGTTTCACAGTTAACCTTTTAAAGTTCCTGCTTATTTTTAACTTCTTAAATTATCTTAAATAGAGGCAACTTTTAAATAAGCAATAAAACACTTCAACTCATTGTTACATGAAATGTTGCTATTCTCACATTGTCCCAGCTGTAAACAGTTCCCATTTCCTCACTTTAACTTCCACCTTGTCATGTTTCATATTTTTACTTTAATTATTATGCTTTCTTTAAGTATGTTCTTTCTGTTCATTTAATATTTAATATTTATACTATTGTAAGTACAGCAGCTAGGCCGCCCAAGGAGGTTTGGGTCCCTTTTTGAGTCTGGGTCCTCCCAAGGTTTCT
>JAOVVH010000040.1:10145050-10155972 GCA_028566435.1 Scorpiodoras heckelii
CTTATCTTATCTTATCTTATCTTATCTTATCTTATCTTATCTTATCTTATCTTATCTTATCTTATCTTATCTTTATTATTATTATTATTAGTGGTAGTAGTAGTAAAAGTAGTAGTAATAGTATTGGCGATAATAACAATAACATACTAACACTATGTGACCTTTGACCTGCCCACCTCTAATCTAACTTTCACCATTAAGTGTCTTTCACATAACTTTTCTTTTTTTTCTTTCCCAGGCTCTACTTGAGACGCAGAATATGCTGCGAACTCAAATCTCGAACTTTACCTTCAATTTGGGCTTCTCTGGCAAGTTTTTCCACACAGGTAAGTGACTGTGTGTGTGTGTGTGTGTGTGTGTGTGTGTGTGTGTGTGTGTAGAGCTATAAATGAATTAACGGTGTCCTCCCTGTGTTTTTGTGCTTTCAGGCACTCAGGAGGAAAACGACGGCGATGATCTCCTGCTGAAGTACGTGAACGAGTTCTGGTGGTTTCCTCACATGTGGAGTCACATGCAGCCTCATCTCTTTCACAACGAGTCATCGCTGATGGAGCAGATGATCCTCAACAAGGACTTTGCACTGGTGAGCAAAAAGAGACGCATCACACTCACACATGTCTACGCCTCTCAGCCAAACACGAGCATCTGTGCTTTGTGCAGTCTTAGAAAAAGAGGATCAAGAAAAACATATCAAGGATTCAAGGTTTTTTTTTAGTAGTTAAGGGTTCATAGCATCCTTAAAGGCCCTAAGAGTGTACAGTTTAAGGATTTAAAAAATCATATTATTTTAAATATACTGAACGTAAGGCTTCATTAATTTGATTACAGAAGCACAACTTGAGGTTAAAAGTAAAACTGAAATATCGAAGCACTGAACTGCAGTTTAGGGAAAGAAGTGATTAAAAACTTTAAAATATCATGTGAGTTACGAGTTACTAGTTTGACATCATAAAATATTCAGTTCAAATAATGAGTATATCTTTAAATAGCATGTTTATACACTGAATTAACTGCATAAAATCTTGGAAAGACATGGTAAAATGTTGAGATTAAAAATGATAAATCACATTGACTCCAAAAATACATAGCACACCACACAGTTAGATTATCTACACAACGGTGTTTGAACCGTGTCTGTACGTTAATCGGTTTGGGCTGTATTAATTGCAGAACTAGTTGGAAGAATAATAATAACTAGATTTGCATTTCCTGAAGGAAATAAATGCTCTGGAAAGCTCTGAAAGCATTAGCATTAGAATTAGAGGGAGAGAGAAAAGGGGCCCTGCGTGTGTGCTGTGAGACCAACTGGTCAATTGTAACATCATCAATGGCAGTTATCCCCATTCATTCCTATGGGAAATTTTTATGTATTTTTTTTTTATTTATATTTTAAACTTACATTTTTAAAAAATTATAATGATTGGATTGACTCCAAAAATACATAGCACACCACACAGCGCCATTGTCTACACAACAGTGTACGAACCTTGTCTGTACGTTAAGCAGTTTGGGCTGTATTAATTGCAGAACTAGTTATAATAATAATAATAATAATAATAATAATAATAATAATAACTGGAATTGCATTTCCTGAAGGAAATACACAGTGCTTGAAAAGTGCTGAAGCATTAGCATTACAGGGAGAGAGAAGAGGGGCTGTGAGTGTGTGCTGTGAGACCAATTGTCCTGTAGTGACATCATCAACGGCAGATATCCCCATTCATTCCTCTGGGAAATTTGTTTTATTTAAACTTGAAATATAAATCAGATTGCCCCCAAAAATACATAGCACACCACACAGCTCCATTGTCTACTCAATGGTGTTTGAACTGTGTCTGTACTTTAAGCGGTTCAGGCTGTATTAATTGCAGAAATGTGTTGAAAAGCACTATACTAATAAGAAGAAGTATGAGCGATAACAATATAGTGCTTTTCAAGCACTATAATAAAGCGGATAACAATATACTGCTTTTCAAGCACTATAAAAATGTTATAAAATCTTGAAATGACAAGCTGTTCAGTCGAAATAGTGATATAGAGCTTGAAAAAATTCCCAAGATTCATAGAGGTTTTCATGGCTTCAAAAATAAAAGTTAAACAACAATGTAAGAAAACTACCAGTGTGTCTAATTAACAAATACAGTACAGTCCCTATGCCATCCTCTACCTCTGTCTCCATCCAACCTGTTCTCTGGGTAGCAGATGAACTATATTTTTCCAAGTAATGCAATAAATAAGGAAAAAAAGTTATCAACTTCGAGTTGTGCATTGTGGTGTCACAATCTAAAAGAGAATTGAAACTTTCTTCTTTGAAAGTTTCTTCTTTCAAAGGAACAAACGCCCTTTTAATAATAATAATATATCTATAATGTTAATAATATGAGTCATTTCTGAAGACATCCAAAAAAATTTTGATTATGAAAAAAAATGGAACAAAACAGGCAAAACAAACTGTCTTTAATTAACGTTTCATACAGTGGAGAAACATTTGGAAATGTTTTATATAATTTGGTCTCTGAATAGTCTCTGTCCTGTATCAACAAGCTTATTAAGAGGCAGTGTTGGAAACAATTCTTCTGGATCTCTTTAGGGAGCTGGTTCATTTTTTTCATTGGGTTGCTTGATGGATTGTGTGCTTTTAAAACAATGTAGAATGTCAGTCAGGGCGCCTATTAAAAAGAAAAGACAGAGAGGTATTGAACGAAGGTATGGTAGTATATAAGAACATGCGCAGAATGTGTGTAACGCAATGGCATTATCAGTGTCAGTATCTACAGTATATAGGCTACACAGTACTGTGCAAAAGTCTTAGGCACCCTCTTGGTTTTAGATACAACTTTTGTTATTGATGTGTATGTTACTTTTCCAACAAAAAATTAAATGTAAATTAAATACAAAAATGTTTGTGTGTCAGTAACTAAAGCAACACATCACATAACAGACCACTTTTCAAACAGAAACATAATGAAGGCTGCTGGGTTTTACATGCAATAAAAGAAGTAAGTGTGACAGTCAAAGTCTCCAGACGAGCTGTGGCAGATTCTCCAAGATGCTCAGTAAAACTTAAAAGCTTTTATCATTTTCTTATAAAACTGCACACATTGTACCTGGGAACGCCGCTTAAGAAAAAGACACCAAATATTGACTTCCTTTAGTTTATTACTGTTTACTGTACTTTATAGTGTTTTCTTTTATGTAGAAACAACATCATTATTTTCAAAGGCATCTTTGCTTTACAGTGAGTCTTTGCATGTGCCTAAGACTTCTGCGGTGTACTGTACAGTAATTAGCTGGTAAGTTTTGCTGAGTGTCTTGGAGAATCTGCCACAGCTCTTCTGGAGACTTTGACTGTCACACTTACTTCTTTTTTGCATCTAAATCCCAGCAGCCTTCACTATGTTTTTTGTCTGAAAAGTGATCTGTTAAATAATGTGTTGCTTTCATTACTGACATACAAACATTTCTGTGTTACATTAAACTTTTTGTCGGAAAGGTAACGCTTAGAAAATCATCACTAACAAAAGTTGTACCTAAAATCAATAGGGTGCCTAAGAGTTTTGCACAATGCTGTATATTCAGATTAGGGTGAAAAGGGTTTTCTAGCCAGTTTTATAGTGTTTGTTTTATACCAGTATTCCACAAAGGACATTGGATAGAACTGTCAGCATGGTGTCTGAATACTGGCTCTGACAGTTCCTCGGTCTCAGCTACATCACGCGAGTTCATAACCGGTCACCTTTATGATATCTGTTTGCGCCCACCCACGATATTTTGTAACGAATTTAGTTGGTTTTAGTGTACTTCCCAAAATATAACCAAACTATTAGGCTAACTTAAAACAGCACATCCCGAACCAGGCAGTTACTAAGGATGAATGAATGAACGCTATTAAACAAGGTCTTCATATCTGACTGCAGTTTCGTAATCTTTGACAATGACAGTAAACCACAGAACCTAGACTTAGAAAAATGATTTGCTTTGTTTAGTAATACATTCAGCATAGACTGATCTGTCTGGAGCCACTGGGGATGAATGCAGCGTTGCTCCTTTTGCAGTCACATCCACTCAACAGTCTCTGCAATCACACTAAATTAGCAGATTTTACATCCTTTCAAAGAGTCTTTTGAAAAGAAAAGATGATCAAATACAAAAGCATTTTCAAAAGTGGCTGGGCAAGAAAAAACATAGACAGAGGCTCTAAGATACAATAGCTGACGAAGGGCTGAAGTTGCTCATTTTTTTCCATTCATTTATATCCAGCCTTATCCTGGTTCGAGGAATGCATCTTGAAAGGGACTCTGGACCATCACAAGGGGGAAGCACATGGATATGGAGAGAAGATGCAGAAGAACATCTTCTCGTTTATTTGCATCAGTGCAGCCAAGCAGTAAAACAGAATCTGGAAAGTCTAGAATTATGAAGATATGTTGGGTTTGAAAAGAGCTCTCTAATGAAAGGAACATGGATATACAAACGGACAAATCTGTTACCTCCATAGGCATCTCAAGATTTGATTGGAAATGTTGTCAAATGGATCTAAATGATCCAGAATGGTTGGGATTCTATGTTGGAGGCTATTGCAAAGTATCATCGACGTGGATGCAAATCGAGGCAAATAACTTTGCAAGATGTTCTCCAGCCCAAGTTCTTAGATCCATGGTTCAAGGTTGATGCAGCGCAGTTTGGAACCCTTTCGGGGTTCGTTCAGTTTGTCCATTTAGTTTTCAGAAGGCTTCATCAAGGATGATTAATATGACGGTGAGTCAAAAATGATCCGCACTCTGGCTGTAGAATTTATTTCAAGGGGGACAGCCATTTTTTCTGGCACCGCCGTCACAAATAAACTAACGTGATGCATTCAAACCTGCAGAGCAGTGACCGAAGAGACAGCGACCTCGTACGGAAAGCGCTGATAAGACCATTGCAGCCAACAGAATTTTTTTATATAACCGGAGTGCAGATAATTTTTGACTCCCCCCCGTACTTTAGGTTGAGGGATAGCCCCTGTTTGGTATGCTCTACCAAGTATGATTCCAATCTGGTCCAGACGGACCATCATATCCATTCAGCTCCCGCGTCTATTTACCAGTATTTTCTGATCCATATTGAGATCAGCACAAACCCTCCAACCTCCTCTGAGTGCCATTGTTTTTTTTTTCCAGAATAACTGTTATACCAGACTTGTTAAGTGTCTGTCACAAGAGTGCATCCTCCAGGGCCTGAGAAAACATTTTAGCAGATACAGAGGGAAAAAAAACCCCAAACATTTGTGAATATATTATACATTTCGCTAGGAAAGCCGTCTGGGCTTGGGATTTTGCTTCTGTTTCAAGCTTTTATTGTTTTTCCTTTATTCCTTGGGGTGATGCACGTGAGAGAAGGAGATAGACAGAGAGAAAGAGAGAGCGAGAGAGATGAAGAGAGGCTGGACGTTTTTCTTATTAAGAGATCTCGCATTCGTCTTACTAAAGAGTTGCTCAAACGTCTTTAAAAGAATGTGAGAGGGTTTTTTTTTTTTTTCATTTGCCTGACCAGTAATTTCCTTCTGCATAATAGAAATATTTGCTGTGGTAACAGGATTATTAGAGATGAAGCCTTAAATGCATAATTTTCTCATATTTCAATTCAGGGAGCCTAAGTTGAAGTATTTTTAGACCCCTAATGTGGGATGCAGTCCCAGAGTGGAGCATCATTAGATTAAAAGAGATTATTTTCCACATAAAACATGGGGTTCGAAATGAATGCGCTGAGGGCCAAAACTCATTGAGACATTTACCCAGGTTTTTTGTAATTAATAAAACAGTACACCTTCGTATGATTCTTATTGCGCCAATCCAAGCAGTTAAAAGTTAAACACTTTTCATATGGGCTTTTGAAAAATATACAGTATGTGCTGAGATACGCACAGCTTTTTTTTGTGGATCGTACAGTCACTGATTAGTTTAGTAACTAGTTTGGTGCTTTAATAAGACATGTTCATAACCATTAGTCTCGATTAGCAGTGATGTACGAGTCTACTGTGAGAAAGTCACCTGACCTGAGATTTCGTGTCTGTCCTGGTCACATGCACTAGAGTACCAGAAAAACTGGTACTGGAGCCTGTGCAAGATACATAGCAACGTCATTGTTAACGTCATAGACATCTGTGGAAGCTTCTAGAGCTGTTTCTGCTGTGAGAATGGCTGTAAAAAGAAAAGAAACGTTTCACGCCTATTGCTGCCTCAGGTAACATCGGTATTCAATGCCAGGGCCTCGACAAACATCAGCGTGAGGAGTGTGCAACATTCCCTCCAAGATCCCGTGGGGGACCTACCAAGTATTAACTGCTATACCAGTTTCTCTGGTACTTCGGTGTAAACCTATTGCAGTGACACAGTTACTGCAAACGTTCGTGTGGATAACCCAGGTTAAAAGTTCCTTTAGTTGATGTCTATCACAATGGCTGTTTCTAGTGTCTTTTTCCTTTTTCCATAAAGGCCAAGAGAGCAATTGCAAACAAGCGCACCTGACATACACACACACACACACACACACACACACACTAGCAGCACACTATGAAATGACTCATGCATGCTCAGGTCCTGACCCAAACACTAGCTGTTACACACATACCCTTACTGTGGCTCTTGGCTCGGAGGACACATTTCATTTCCTGTGTGATTAAACACCAATTGTCCATTGGGTTCAAACTTAATCACTGCCAGCATTCTGTGTGTGCCAGCATTGTGTGTGTGTGTGTGTGTGTGTTTCAGCTTGTGCACTCACCCATATTAAACACCTGCTGTGCTCTCCCTCTGTCCTATGTAGCACATTTTGTCATTATGTCCATGTTATATATGGGTGTGTGTGTGTGTGTGTGTGTGTGTGTGCGCGCGTGTGCTTTAGTGTGCACACGTGCCAATGTATTCTGCTTAAAGTAAACTTACATAAACTTCTACCTGCATGAAACGACTAATTTATAGCACGTCACTTTTTGTTCTCTGATTTCTCGCAGAAAAGCACACAGTAATGTTTTATAATGTCTGACATCCACACTGAGTCTTAGTGGCACACCTAAACCTTCTTACTGAAGCCCCAGACATAAAGTGCACGCCGTGTCTCTGTAGCTATAAGAAAAGACGTAAAATCTGTAGAATTGATAGGGAGAAGACGCAGAGAAGACAGATCCATCTCTCATACGTACACCGTCTCCTTTTATTCCTGTAATATTGTCTACACTATATTGTTGCGTCAGGGTTATATGCCTGGGGTGATTTATTTTGTTTAGATCTAACAAAAGACATTACAGTGACATAGCAGCATGATATTCCAGCATATTCTTGTGTACATTACTTTAGGAATAGTGGTGTACGTCTTGGATCAGGTGAAGAGACCAGAGACTGATGCTGATAATCGGTCAACATAATGAGTCACGGCTCATTTCCCGTCTTGAACTTATAGATCGGGCAGATTTGTTGAGGTTTATCCGTAGGTACGGTATGAATGCAGATGTAGAGGTAGGCAGGGGAAGATCAGTTTTCAGCCATCGGGCATATCTACAGAAGTTATATGAGAATTGCACACAATGGGGGAAGTTAGCGGTAAACAGGTGTTTATGGAGGTGTGTCTTAGTTACCCAAGATTCTGAATTTGACCTAATTTCTTTAATTTATTAATTAAAAGTAGAACCCTTTTCACGTGAAGGACATCGGAAGGCATATCATCTTTGCTTATGTCAAGAACCGGAATTATTTCTGGAAAGGAATTAAGAATTGAAGTGGAGCAGCGGATTGCTCGGTCAGCTTATCCTTCGAACTTATACAGTGGCATTATTTTATTAATTTGACTAATCAAAAGCATGGTAAAACCACCTACACCCCATCCCCACACCACAATTTCATGATTTGATTAAGTAGCACACGGCTTCATTCAGTTCTGTGCGCAGAGCATGATATACTGTATAAAAATAATAAAAATAAGATGGCAGCCAGGTTGGTTAAACCAGTACTTGCAGTGATCGAAGTGATAATTACAATTATAGAACAGTCAGATCTTACTGAGTAATTTGATTGGACAAGAGACATTTCATGAGTGTTGATATTAGAGTATAACAGCACAGGGACACGTATCACTCTGCATTACAGGTTCGTTCTATTGTTAATTAGGCTACATTATTGATTGTTATCTGTATTTGCACTGCAAAGATGAACATGTTTCCACAAATCACATTTGAGTTAAGTGTATTCAGTTTTATTTATTAAATGTATTATTAATTTATTTCTGTCGTAACTTGTAGATGTTGGGTTAAAAATGTAGTCAATAACCTAATCCAAGTATCACAATATTAAAGTAATGTAACTTGATAACTTTCCATTACTTTTGTTGACGTTGTTCTCCTTTTCTGCTTTAAATGCAAAATGTTGGTGAAATTTCCACTCAGCGAAAGCATTTTTTACACTATAGATCATGATAGTGAATTCCCAGCTGTAAGACTAGCTATGGTTTCACTAGTGACCAGAATCGTGCTTTGAGAATTGTGAAGTGTTGTAATTTGTGCGGAAGTGCATGGTAGTGTATCGTCATATGTTAAAGTTACAGTGGTGTTTGAAAGTTTGTGAACCCTTGAATAGAATTGTCTATATTTCTGCATAAATTTGACCTAAATCTTCATCAGATTTTCACACAAGTCCTAAAAGTTTTTACTAAATGTAATTCCGTTCCATGTATTCCGTTACTCCCCGAGCCTGAGATCTACACAAACTAGTAAGGTAGTATCCAGGAAAATGTTTACATGTTGCTTGGCAAAAGTCTAGTCCCAGTCCAGTTGTGAAAGTATTTGTGTAGAGCCAAATAAATCGTTCAGTAAACAAACAAATCATAATCTGTTGTTGCTTATTACTGATAAATAATAAATGTCACTTGGAGAACGGTTTGTGGAACACGAACACAAGGTCTTGCTGTTATATTGAATATCAGCACAGCTGGTATTGTCTTCAGAACTCAGCCTGCAGCCTCATGTCTACCCAGAAGAGCGGAAAATTCAAAATAAGATCTCTTCATTGTCCAGTCTATTTCTCCTAGACATAACTGAGCAATTTATAATATAAACAGATCAGGCATAACCTTATGACCACCTCCTTTTCTCTACACTCATTGTCCATTTTCTAATGCTCCTTAAATTCAGCTCCTGAGAAACAGCCTTTCTCTCAGCTCCAAATAAGAGATGATTTATTTCCGATTAGACAAAAAATCAGAGCTGTTCTGCTATTCAGTCTTGTGATATTGCTTAATTAGGACTATTCATGCAGCAATATGTTGGCAATGTACTAGACAGATGTTTATTTCAATGCTTGCCTTCATTTGACAGAAAAAGTCAGCATTTTCTATCCCCTGTTTTTTTTTTTTTGGGGGGGGGCGTTTGTTTGTATTTGAACATGGTGGTATAGATGTTAGTGAAAAAAAGACATTTCACATTCTCTGGAACAATCGAACCACCTCAGAAGCGTGAATTACTTGCACATGATTTCTTGGCTGCAGGTGCATAATCTCACTCTGAATACACCTAACTTTACTAGCGTGAATATTAGCAACGTGACTTTAGAAGATCGTACAACATGAGTTGTTTGGGAAATCATACAAAAACAAAGCTTTTCAGTCAGGGAAATCTGTAGTTAAGGATGTGGTAAGTGCGTATATCTGTCGCTAAGACATATTCGTGTGTGTCTAGGAGCACGGTATTCCCGTAGACATGGGCTACGCTGTAGCGCCTCATCACTCGGGTGTGTATCCGGTGCACATGCAGCTGTACGAAGCATGGAAGAGGGCGTGGGGCATCCGAGTGACCAGCACAGAGGAATATCCTCACCTGAAACCTGCACGATACCGCAAGGGCTTCATCCACAACCACATCATGGTGAGCAGCACGCATACATTTACTCACAGACTATACTGCACAAGGAAAAGGAAAACGTGTCTCAGAGGAATTTGTGTCCATCTATATTCACACCACTATATGGGGGGGTGAGAGGGGGTGAGACAGCTAATATATCCTTAATGTGTGTTGCATTTTAGCACATTATAATAACAGAGTAACAATAGGATTCAAGACCGTGTGGGTGCGTGTTAGTTTGTGTGTCCTCTGGGCTGTAACACTGGTACCCTCATGAAATATGCAGTGAGACTGGCTCCTGGAGACACACACACACACACACACACACACACACACAAAAACACACACACTGGAGACAGAGCTACAACACACTACAGAGCATCAGCTGCAAATCAATGAGGCTAAGACAAATACACATCTACGCACACACGAACAGATTTACACATTCAACCAGAATTAATAATCTTCCTCGGATACTCAAAGAAAGGCAAAATAAAATGTCCCAGAGTGGATGTAGACATAACACACACCCCCGCGAATAAATAATATTTTGTTCAGATGCTCAGCAGGAGCCTAAATAAAATATCCCAAAGTGAATTCAGCTCAGCAAAATCTATTAGTGGTACACACACACACACACACACACACACACACACACACATCACAGATTTAAATGGAACTAACTGTAAGTAGCCTTGCTGGTGTAAAGCAGTGTTTAACACACTGATTCAGCTAATAAGCTAATGAGCTAATTAGCCGAGTCACACGTTAGAGCGGAGAACAAAATGTCCATAGAGGCTGTGTATCCATGATTATTTCAGCTAGGTTTTACTCTTCTCTACAGTATACATCGATCTGGCGTAACCTTAGGACCAACTCCTTTTCTCTACACTCATTGTGCATTTTCTCAGTTCCACTTACTATATAACTGCACATTACAGACTGTAGTTCATCTGTTTCTCTACATACTTTGTTAGTCCCCTTTACTCTGTTCTCTAATGTTCAGGACCCCCACAGGACCAGTACAGATCAGGTACTATTTGGGTGGTGGATC
>JAOVVH010000040.1:10221072-10232532 GCA_028566435.1 Scorpiodoras heckelii
TTACACAGAAATGTTTGTATGTCAGTAATGAAAGCAACACATTACATAACAGACCACTTTTCAGACAGAAAACATAACAAAGGCTTCTGGGTTTTACATGCAACAAAAAAAAGAAGTAATTGTGACAGTCAAAGTCTCCAGAAGAGCTGTGGCAGATTCTCCAAGACACTCAGTAAAGCTTAAAAGTGTACGCAGCCCAGTACTGCTTAATATAATGATTAATGCTGTTTTGAATAGCGTAGACTCCAGAATCAGTAGAGACGGTGTGTGTATTTTGTACAGATGATGGGGCGCTGTGGGTGAGAGGCTGAAATACTAATAATCTGAGGAACAGAACGCAAGCAGTAATAAACAAGGTTGAAAGGTGGTCACATTAGTGGGGGATTCATTTGTCTGTTGAGAAGACAAAAAAAAAGGGTTACCCTACAGGACAGTGGACCTTAGACTATACGGGCAGCCACTCACTCAAGCGAGTGTACGCTTGAGATTTAAAATACTTATTGATAAGTCCAGGGAATGACTGGGGGGGGTTGTCCTTGCATCGAGCATATCCTTCGAAAGAATACATAGTGCTTTAATCCGACCAGTCTTGAACTATGGATGTATAGTTTATACTGTAATTCAGCCTCATTAGTGGTGGCCGGATACAAGCCAGAGTCCTCCATATGTATGCTGTGGCGCCTTCAGAACCTCTCTAATCTCAGCACTGCAGGTGGAAGCAAAGGAGAAGAGACTGGACCTCGGGCGACTGAAACTATCAGATCAGTATCTTACTGGCTCAGTCTACAGGGTCATGAGGACAATCACCCGAGCTAACAGGTACTCCGAGAATGCTGGGAGTTTGGGTCATCTCATACGTGGCTTTGGGTGGGATGGTAAAACAATACTAAGGTCAGTCATCCCCCCACTTTGGTTATTCTGTTTCCCTATTGTAAACATGGAGACTGAGGAGATTCTTATCAGGTTGTACAGCAGTATTTAGAAACAGTGTATGATGATACGACACAGATGCACCAAGAGACGAAACTGGTAAAACAGGAGCGGCAGTACATTCCCCCAACTATAACATCAATATCAACAAAAGGACGTCAGATCATGTGTCAGTTTTCTCAGCAGAGATGACAGCCATCACACTGGCCCTGGAGCGGGTGGATGAGGTGAAGCCTAGCAAAGCAGTCGTTTGTTCAGATTCGATGTTTTCCTTAACCAAAGTGGGAAAATAAATCAACAAAGACTTCTCATTCGGTGGACAGACAGGCTAAAGAAGCTACCAAGGCAAATGGGGTTGATCTTAAGTTAAGCAAAACAGAAATTCAAGTAATAATGAAAGATGACATGGCGCAGACGTCCAGATGGAGCACAGAGGACAAAGGAAGGCATCATATATACGTTATATCATTGACAAAAAGAGGTCGTGACTTGAGAGGGGCCAGTGAACTGGAACGCCATGAGGAGGTGTGGATGACCAGGATGAGGATTGGGGACGCGGGTCTAAATAGTGGGCTGTGTACCATAAGGAATGGTCAGTCTGGGGCCTGTGGACACCGTGGAGAAATGGAAACGGCATGAAGGAGCAGGTGGTTTTACACTGCAGGCAGTATTGAAGTGCAAGAGAGAAGACGAGGAGGGCAATACGAAGAGCTGTAACTGTAAATCACTTGTTACGTCAGCCTAAGACACGATCAACAGAGACAGCTCTAATACAGTATTTAAGGGAAACACAATTAGCAAGCAGAATTTTTATTTATTTATTTATTTTATTTATTTAAACCGTACATCGGTAGATGGCGGTAGTACACACCGTTTGTAAACCACCAATAACACCAATAGAAGAAGCAGAAGAAGAAAAAGGAGCAGGAGACGCAGGATGATGACGCAGAATACCCGCGACCGCGGCTTGTTCGTTTTGAATGGGCTTGCTGATTATCTTCCTTGGCGAAATAATCCGCATGTTTTTTGTGTGTTTTTTTATTTAAAGTAGTAAACCCGTGAAATGGACAGTCGTTTGCAGGAAATCCGGGAGAGGCAGAAGCTCAGACGGCAGCTTCTTGCACAACAGGTAGCGTTAAAAATGTGAAAGAAACTTGCAGATGATCCAAGCGCCATGTTTTCCTTTTGTTACTAGCTAACCAAAGTGCACTCAATGTGTAGGTTATTGTGTATTTTATTGTGTTTATGCTCTGATGTTTATGTTTATGGTGATGGAGTTAATCTGTATCCCGAAAGGCTCCTTGTGCGTTATGTTACAGAGTGAGCGATTATTAGATGGTATACGGTATATATATGTATATATGTATCTATAGCTCAAATCCCCGGATCAAACAAGGACACTTAAAGCGTTTCTCAATACAAAGGACGCCAAGTTTGTACTAGCGTCCTTGCTAGGAAGGACGGAAGGACGCTGTGATTGGAACAGCAGCGTACTTGACGTACCTGACGTCACCATTTAAGAGGCGGGGTGGGGGGGGGGACCTGAGGTAAATTGTGAATGAATGAATGAGAAAGTAATTACAAGTGGGGTTTCGTCCTCCGGCGTCACGCTGAGCTCGCTGTGAAATGCATTCTGGGATATCTGACGGAAATGAGTTACCTGAGATACCATCCATCCATTATCTTCCGCTTTATAACGATAGTCGGGGTCACGGGGGGGGTCCTGGAGCCAATCCCAGCATCATCGGGCGAGGGCGGGGTTCACCACGGACAGGTCGCCAGTCCATCACATGGCCAACACACACTCGCGCACACATTCACACCTACGGGCAATTTAGAGTGAGCGATCAACCTAACATGCATGTCTTGTGGACTGTCGGAGGAAACCGCAGTACCCGGAGGAAACCCACACAAGCACGGGGAGAACATGTAACATTCTCCACACAGAACGGGAATCGAACCCGGATCAGATCGTCTTGCTGTGAGGCGACGGTGCTGACCACTACACCACCGTGCCCACATGAGATACCTCCTGAGGCATTCTTGATAATACGGGTGGAGCAAGAACACGCCCTGGTCTTTGAGCCGTACTTTGGATAGATGCTGCAGCTGATGACGTTTCTCAGGTACACGAGAGCACAAGTGCAGACAAGATCAAAGACTGAGGCTCGGTAGTAGTAGTGTCACTGGATGCGAAGCACAACAGCACCCCCTTGTGGAGAATTTCCGGGTGCTAAACGTGAGTGAGCGAGTGAGTGAGTGACAATACAGTTCCATGAGTCACTGACACACGATCGTAGATTTGCTTAATACTTTCTGGAAATAATATCTGAGCAGAGAGCAGATGAATAAGAGTCCTGGGATGAGTACAGGACAGTCTTAAGGATTACAGCAGTAGATGTTCTTCAAACCTTCAACATCGAGGTATTATTATTATTATTATTATTATTATTATTATTATTATTATCCAGAGAGTGGAGATTTAGGATGAAGAAGAGGAGCCACGGCACTCATCCTACAGTAGTATCCTGAATGACACGTGCACGTGCATGGTGAGAGAGCTGAACCTTGTGGAAACATATAATGTGTGATTTTTATTTTTTTTTGTCTTCGCAGCTGGGAGCAGAAAGCGCAGAAACCATCGGCGCGGTTCTCAACAGTAAGCAGGAGCAAAAGGAGATCGAGGAGACCAGAGAGACGTGCAGGTGCTTGTTCGTTCTCCCGCTCGCATTCATACGTTCTCTCGAACTCCGTCTGAACGACTGGACGCGTCTTTGCCGAGTTACTTAAGTAGATCGTCTTTTGGACACGTTGTTGCCGTAGAAACAGTAACGCGTTAGAACAGAGCCCCCGTTTATAATATTTACACATCTGTATGTACGTTTTTTTTGGCGCCGCAGGTCATCGTTTGACACGACGGCAGCCGGGTCCAAAAGGAAATGCCCGAACGAGGGCGAGGACGCAGACGAGGACGTCGAGGAGCCCAGAGTGAGTCGTACTAAATCCTTCAGACGAGGTAAAAAAAAAAAGCGGTCGTTGTCTATTAATAACGCCGTGGTAACAGCCATCGGATGTGTTACAGGAAGACGTGGAGCCTCAGCAGCAGGAGGACAGCGGTCCATTCGAAGAGGTCTACAAGGACTCCAGTACCTTTCTAAAGGTAGACTTGGATTTCTCCTCTTTCTCTGAGAACTGATATTCCAGTGGCCATTCCAGTATTCCATTCACATACAGCTTTTGGTTGGTTTTTGCATTTTTCTAATCCGTTAGAGTCTTTTATTTGACTGATTAGGGGACGCAGAGTCTGAACCCTCATAACGATTACTGCCAGCATTTTGTGGACACGGGACACCGACCGCAGAACTTCATCCGAGACGTGGGTAAGCATCTTCTCTACTCTATTCTACTCTTCAGAAGTTCTCGTCCGTTCTCGACTTTTTTTAAACCAATAATAGTAATAATATAATGAATATTTTTGCCGTCTTGCGTTCCAGGTTTGGCGGACCGATTCGAGGAGTACCCCAAACTCCGGGAGCTCATCCGGCTCAAAGATGAGCTCATCTCCGCTACAAACACACCCCCTATGTAATAACCCGTAAAGTAGCACGAGTTACATCACTGTTTAAGGTCAAAATCCTTTTCCAAGACCGGCATGTGACTGTGTATTGTATTGTGTGTCTTGTTTGTGTATTGTGTGTGTGTGTGTGTGTGTGTTGGGATGCTGTCAGGTACCTGCAGGCCGACCTGGAGGGCTTCGATCTCAGAGAACTGAAGTGTAAATTTGACGTGATCCTGCTGGAGCCTCCGTTAGAAGAGTATTACAGGGAGTCGGGGATCATCGCCAGCGAACGCTTCTGGACCTGGGACGACGTGAGCGTCCAGCATTCCACATTATGAACTGGTTAATTGCGTAAGTGACAACCTGCGGTCAGAGCTGCAGTTACAGACATGTCTGTCCTCCTAGATCATGAAGCTGGAGATCGACGAGATCTCGGCGCAGCGTTCGTTCCTCTTTCTCTGGTGCGGCTCGGGGGAGGGGCTCGATCTGGGCCGGATGGTAAGGCTTCCGCCCGCGTGTCGACGCGTACATACATACACGCGGTGCTTTTGGTGTGGCGTACGGTGAGAACGGTGAGTGTGTTTGCTCCACAGTGTTTGAGGAAATGGGGCTTCAGGAGGTGCGAGGACATCTGCTGGATCAAGACCAACAAAAACAACCCGGGGAAGACCAAAACGCTGGACCCCAAAGCTGTCTTTCAGAGGACCAAGGTAAAAAAAAAAAAAACGTTAGCGAACAGACCGTGCGTTCGGACTGTTGCTTAGCAACAGGTTTGACATGTGTAATGCTTAAAGTGTGCATGCATGGTTAGCTTTAAACATTAGACTAAAACAGACAAAAGTTTAGAATGTCGGTGTGTTTCAGGAGCACTGCCTGATGGGTATTAAGGGTATGGTGCGGCGCAGCACAGACGGCGACTTCATCCACGCCAACGTGGACATCGATCTGATCATCACAGAGGAGCCGGAGATGGGCAACATCGAGAAGCCTGTGGAGATTTTCCACATCATCGAGCACTTCTGCCTGGGGCTCAGACGTCTGCATCTGTTCGGACGAGACAGTACCATCAGGCCAGGTCTCTGTCACACACACACACATACACACACAAATATCAGTGTTTCTCCCTTAAGTGCTAAGGAATTACTAGTACCGAGTTGGACCCCCTTTTGCCTTAATTCTCCATGGAATAGATTCAGCAAGGTTCTGGAAACGTTCCTCAGAGATGTTGGTCCAGATTGACATGATGGCATCGTGTCGTTGCTGCAGATTTGTCAGCTGCACATCCTTGCTGCAAATCTCCCGTCCGACCATGTGTCAAAGTTGCTTTATTGGATTGAGATCCAGTGACTGTGGAGGCCATTTGAGTAAAGTGAACTCATTGTCATGTTCAAGAAACCAGTCTGAGATGATTTGAGCTTTGTGCCATGGTATGTTATAATGCTGGAAGTAGCCATCAGAAGATGGGTACACTGTGGACATTAAAGGATGGACATGGTCAGCAACAATACTCAGGTAGGCTGTGGGGTTTAAACGATACTCAGTATTCAGGAGCCCAAAGTGTGCCAAGAAAATATTCCCACACCACCAACACCACCACCACCACCAGTCTGTACCAATGATACAAGGCGTGCATTCATGTTGTTTATGACAAAATCTGACCCTACCATCCGAATGTCACAGCAGAAATTGAGACTCCTCAGACCAGGCAACGTTTTCTGATTTTCTGTTGGTGAGCCTTTGCGAAATGTAGCCCCATTTACTTGTTCTTAGCTGACAGAAGTGGCACCTGGTGTGGTCTTCTACTGTAGTCCATCTGCTTCAAGGTTCGACACATTGTCCATTCAGAGATGCTCTTCTGTATACCTCAGTTGTAACAAGTGGTTATTTGAGTTACTGTTGCCCTTCTATCAGCTCGAACCAGTCTGGCCATTCTCCTCTGACCTCCGGCATCAACAAGGCATCTTCACCCAAAGAACTGGATATTTTCTCTTTTTTGGACCATTCTCTGTAACCCCTAGTGATGTTTGTGTGTGAAAATCCCAGTAGATCAGCAGTTTCTGAAATACTCAGACCAGCCCGTCTAGTTCCAACAATCATGTTGTGTTCAAAGTCACTTAAATCAACTTTCTTTCCCATTTTGATGCTCGGTTTGAAGTTCAGCAGGTCGTCTTGACCACGTCTACATGCCTAAATGCATCGAATTGCTACCATGTGATTGGCTGATTAGATATTTGTGTTAAAGTTCAACGGGTGGACCTCATGAAGTGCTCGGTGAGTGTAGTTGATGGTGAATTTTATGTTTTTTTCTGTGTGTGATTTCCAGGCTGGTTAACCGTCGGACCCACTCTGACCAACAGCAACTTCAACGCTGAAGCTTACTCCGCCCACTTCTCCGCCTCCCATCTCTCCGGCTGCACGGAGGATATCGAAAGGCTCCGCCCCAAATCTCCACCCCCAAAGCCCGAGGGCTGCAGGGGGGCTCCACGTGGTGGCCGAAGCGGAGTGGCGGGAGGACGAGGCGAACGCGGGCGCGACAGGAACCGACCCAACTTTCGCGGAGAGCGGGGCGGGTTCCGAGGGCGTGGCGCACCTCACCGTGGGTTTCCTCCACGATAAAGTCGCATTTTCATATATATATTAGTACATACACACAGTGACACAGAGCTGATTTTTTTTTTAAACGGACCAGCAAATTCTTGCTGTTGGGCTGCAAAAAATGGCCTCCTTGATTTCCATTTCTTTTCTCTTTTTTTCCCTCTATACAGTAACTACGACAGACGGCTAATGAATTTTTTATGTATCTTGAGTTTTAAAAGGCAAAATATGGACCTTGTTTAGACCTCCATAACTTCTTCTGTTTGAGTTGAATGTCATGTGTTAGAAATGCAAATTTTAATGCTTTTATAGTTGTTCTTTTTAATCATTCTGTGCCCCCCCCTTCCTTAAAACGTCACATACTCTTCACTTTGCAAATTCCTGCTGCTCTGGTCTGAGTAATAGGTTTGGAGGCAAATCATCACCTGTATCACAGGGTATTGCTGTGCATGTGTTGAAATGGGAGTAGATGCAAAGTGGCTTTACGCTCACTACAAAAATCGGCTTCTCTCGGCTATTTCTCAAGAAATAAAAATTTTTTACAAGTGTACACTTTGGCCTTGGAGTGGACAGAGAACTAACTACGAATGAATATACATTCACCCTCTGAGTCTGGTTCCTCGCAAGGTTGCTTCCTCTTGTCATCTCAGGGAGTTTTTCCTTGCCACCGTCGCCCCCGGTGATCAAATTCGGTGAAATAAATTAAAAGGATTAGTTATATGTCTTAGTAGATTGTTACATTTTTTTACATTTTTTTATCTTTGACTCTGACATGGCTGTTGGCTGGATTGAGGGTTTTTTTTCCCCCACACATAGCAGTCTAGTCATAGAGTTTATACAGAATGGTGCAGAAAAACAAAAAACATCCAGTTCTGTGGGCGGAAAAGCACACAAATGGTTTGATTGACAATATTATCGACTGTTTTGCTCTCCAGCAGCTAAACTAACATCGGCTAACTAACTAGCTACACAAGGACCGCCCACACGGAGGTAAACTTATCGTGCGTCCGAAATCAGGTACTATGCACTTATTTGTAATTACAGTACACATATTTTCACGCCTTACTCAATGCTACTTTCAAATATGCGTGGAAATTTCTGGACATACTTCAACATTTCATCTGAATGCCCCGTATTCAGGTTTTGTATGGTTTGGTTTGGCATCAGAAGCCACGCCTCACGTGATCTTTGACTAATGTTATTGAACAGTGTCCAGTGTTGGCACCGTGTACTTTTTGTTTACTATCTTAGTAAGGTTTCGGACACACTAACCATTCCGGAAGTATTATTTTAAGCAAAAGGCATAAAATCCTGCAGATAGAGGCCAAGAGTTTCAGGTAATGTTCACTTTAAATGTTAGAATAAAGGGGAAAATATGTGATCTTAGTGACTTTGACTATGTTGGACTGATTTTTATTTCAGAAAGTGCTGAGCTGCGTTTTTCCCCACACAACCATCTCTAGAGTTTACACAAAAGGGTCATGCGAGAGGCACATGGAAACGGCTCGTCCGCAAGAGAAGTCAGGCAGTAACTCGAATAGCTACTCTTTACTACCGGGGTGAGCAGGAAAGCATCACAAAACACAGAACATGTCAAACGTCGAGGCCAATGAGCTATGACAACCGAAGACCACATCAGGGCTCACTCCTGTCAGCCAAGAATCGGACGCTACAGTGAGCAAAGTCTCACCCAAACTGGGAAAAACAAAATGTCACCTGGCTTTCTAACAAAGTGGTTCAACTGACCGCTGATTTGGCCAATCATGTAGGCCTGATGCTAGACAGTTTATCCAAAGCAGCTAGGTGTGTGGATTAAAATTTTGTAGGAACAGATCGATGCTCTTAACAATTACTGGGCGAGAGAGAGAGGATTTGTGTTAAACAGGAAGGACTACATGAGATCTTTTGACGCTTATGTGTAAGTCACAACAATATGGCTCGGCTCACGAAAAAAGACTCGGTTGCTTAAACTGTTCAGTAAAATTTCATTGTATTTACATACTTTTTTTTTTTTTAAACGAGAGCTTATCTTTGTACGAATCAACACTAAAATTCATGAAGATTCATATCTTTTTTAACTGCCTGTCTTTTGAGGAAACGTCCTGGAAAATCGCAGCTACGAAGTAGTGACTCATTTTCAACAAATCAACGCGAGTCGACTCACCTACTATATCACAATATGCGACTCGGCTCTTCGAAAAGATCCCGTTCAAAGAGTCGACTCATTCGCTAATAACAAATGCCTGGTAGCGTTAGCTAACTAGCTACCTGGCTAACTGTTATCGCCGGATGGGATAGTGTTGTCTGTTTATTCGCTGTTTTACCCTACGGCATGATTTAAGCTGCAAAATGAAAAAGGAGTTGATATCCGGTTAATTAATAATATTTATTTGTTAGTATTATCGACTGGTCTGCTTTCTCTGAGGTGACCGAAAGGTCCGACAAGTTCACTAGCTTGGAGTCTGATGTCAGCTAACTAGCGAGCCACACCGAGGTGTTTATAGTGTATACTAACAAAGGTAAGCTTGTTTCTGCTTTAGACACATAAACAACACGTGGTGGTTTTAGCTAACGCTAGGTTAACTAGCTAACTAGCTGGGTGCGACACTGAGCTCAGCTAGTCAGCTAGCTAACAAACTAGCCCTTGGTGTAGCAAAGGTTGCTAGGTAACCTGCCATCCACTAGACATGTTCGCGTTAGCCGGCGTGCTACTTACCTCAGGAAGAATACAGAAAATAATGTTATTTTTATTTATGAAGTAAAAGTAGGAGAAGAGCCACTAATAAAGATATTCTGCTATTGTTTTATACTTAACCCTGTGTTTATTTAGACATGAAGAGTCAGTACAGAAAGGTGTTATATTTACAAAATTAAAAAAATTCAACGTTGCACAGAAATGTTCGTATGTCAGTAACGAAAGCAGCACATTACAAAGCAAAGCACTTTTCAGACAAAGACACAACTATGAAATAATAAAAGCTGCTGGGTTTTATATGCAAAAAAAAAAAAAAAGAAGTACATGTGACAGTCAAAGTCTCCAGAAGAGCTGTGGCAGATTCTCTAAGAACGATCCCGCTCTTCATCTTCCTCAGATCATGGACTTCCCGGGCCACTTCGAGCAGATCTTCCAGCAGCTGAACTACCAGCGTGTCCACGGGCAGCTGTGCGACTGTATGATCGCGGTGGGCAGCCGGCATTTCAAAGCTCACCGTGCTGTCCTGGCCGCATGTAGCACCCACTTCCGCGCGCTGTTCAGCGTCTCCGAGGGCGACGGTAGCGTGCGCGTCATCCGTCTGGATTCGGAGGTGGTGACGGCCGAGGCGTTCTCCGTCCTCGTGGACATGATGTACACGTCCGCGCTGACGCTGGGCGAGAGCAATGTCATGGACGTCTTATTGGCCGCGTCTCACTTGCACTTGAACACGGTGGTGAAGGCTTGTAAACATTACCTGAACACGCGGACGGTGCCCAGGTCGCCTCTGAGTGAGCGCGGGGGTCAGCGCGTGGAGCCGCAGCAGCCAAACGGCGGCCCGAACTCGCGCCTGCAGCGCTCCTTCCTCTTGCAGCAGCTTGGCTTGAGCGTCGTTAGCTCCGCCCTTAATGAAGAAATGGAGGAGGCGACGGGTCGAGGCGTGGGCTCAGTTTCGGGAAGCGGATTCATGGACCAGCGCGAATCTTTCTACCCGCAGCGCCGCTTGCCGAAGCGCAAGCAGGCGTTCGCTCTGATTCGCCCAGAGGCAGAGAACCCGCGGCAGAGGCCACGCGTAACTTCACAAGCTCAGGCCATTGTCGAAGATCGTGGGGTGGGCGGAGCTCGAGGGGAGGAGCTTCTGTCCCCGGACTCGCACAGCAAAACCGTAGATGAAGATTCCAAGCTGGATGTCGTGGTGATTGCAGCCGACGAGAGAGAAGAGTACAGAAGGGCGGCGGCGCAAGAGGACATACAGCTACCCAGCCAATCAGATGGCGGCAGCGGTGGTGGCGGTGGCAGAGGGAGCAGGGCGGAGCCTCTGCTGCTGCCGCACAAGGAAGAATATCCAGATGGCAGTGGTGTACAAGTAAAAGCTGGAGGTGAGGAAGAAGCACAGCGTATGCCGGCAGTGGTGAAAAGCGAGCCGATCAGCTCACCCGAGCCTGCAGATGAGACCAGCGATGTCACGTCGCAGGCCGAGGGCAGTGACCAGGTAAGCGTTAAGTGTGTACACAACCGTCACATATATCTGCAGCTAAGCACATAAGTAACCTAGCGAATATCGCATGATATTTCGTAAGTCAGTTTCTTTAGAAACTGGGGCAGCTGTGGGCTTGTGGTTAAGGAACCAGCCTTGTGATCGGAAGGTCACCGGTTCGATCCCCGATACTGACAAGACACGACT
>JAOVVH010000040.1:10342792-10355935 GCA_028566435.1 Scorpiodoras heckelii
GGTTCACCAGCTTGCGGCTGATGTACAGCATGGGGCACTCCTCCCCCTCCACCACTTGGGACAAAACGGCCCCCAGCCCTCTTTCCGACACGTCTGTCTGCAACAGAAAAGGGAGAGAGAAGTCAGGAGAGTGCAAAAGAGACCCCCCACAAAGTGCTGCTTTTACCTGGGTGAAGGCCTGCTGGCACTGCTCCATCCACTGGACCATATCTAGTTTCCCCTTTTTAGTGAGATCAGTCAGAGAGCTGGTGTCCGATGTCCGAATAATTGGCTATGAAGCACCGATAATAGCCAGCCAGCCCCAAGAACTGTCTCACCTCCTTTTTGGTCCTGGGCCGTGGGCAGGTCGCAATTGTACACTTCTTCGGGTTAGCAGTGAGCCCCGCACGCCTCAGCGATTTCAGGACGGCCTGTAGATGTTGGACGTGCCGCGGCCAATCATTACTAAAGATGATTGTCATCTAGATAGGCCACGGCATATGCGCTATGTGGGTGCAGTACCCTGTCCATCAATCGCTGAAACGTAGCGGGAGCCATGAATAACCCAAAGGGAAGTGTTACGAATTGGTGTAAACTGAATGGGGTGGAGAAAGCAGTTATTTCATGGGATAAGGGAGTCAAATGGGATCTGCCAATATCCCTTAGTCAGGTCCAGTGTCGAATAAAAATGAGCTGCGCCTAACCGATCAAGCAGTTCGTCAATGCGGGGCATGGGATAAGCGTCAAATTTAGACACGCGTTGACTTTTCGATAGTCCACACAGAAACAGACCGACCCGTCTGGCTTGGGAACCAAGACAACCGGGCTGCTCCACTCGCTGTGGGACTGCTTGATTACTCCCATCTTGAGTATGGCCATGAGCTCCTCCCTTTGTACCTTTTTTTTGTGCTCAAGCAGAGCAGAGAACACGTCGGAGAATTCCTCCTGAATCTGCGCGATCTCAGAGGCTTGGGCGGAGGAGAGGTGGCTATCAATAGGGACTGGTATAAACTCAGTGGCCAATTTAAGATTTGGTTCCGGTCCCAGCTCATCCCTCTCGGGAACCACCGTTGCCAATGCCACTGATTTGGTCTCCCTCCATAGTTTTAGAAGGTTGACGTGGTAAATTTGGCGTGCTCCCCCCGTCTGTGCACACTACCTCATAGTCAACGTCCCTTACTCGCCGTTACTTAGCACCCTTGTTATACAGCTGGGATTGACATTCTTGAGCCTGCAGCAAATTCTCCTGTTTTAGAGCACCCAATGTGTGGAGTTTTGCTCTCAGGTCAAGGAACATACTGAATTTCATTTTTACTTTGGGAAGGTCCCTCCTCCCAATTTTCCCTCACGACATGCTGCGAGGTCTACGCCCGTAGAGTAGTTTGAATGGGGGAAAACCCCGTGGAGGCTTGTGGGACCTCTCTTACCGCAAACAAGAGGGGCTCCAGCCACTTATCCCAACTTTTCATGTCGCCGTGCACAAACTTATGAATCATGTTCTTGAGCGTTTTATTAAATTGTTCGACCAGCCCATCGGTTTGCAGATGGTAAATGCTGGTATGAATCGATTTAATGCCCAAGAGTTCGTACAGGTTGTGAAGTGTTCGTGACATAAAGGTAGTGCCTTGGTCCGTCAGGATCTCTTTCGGGATCCCGACCTGGGAGATTATGCTGAAGAGTGCTGTTGCAACACTGCGACCATTCTAATGGCCCGACGAAGTCCATGACAATTCTCTCAAAGGGGACCTCGATTAAAGGAAGTGGGCGCAATGGCGCTTTTGGGGTGGCCGGGGGGTTCACTGACTGACATTCGCGACATGCCGCACACCAACTGCTCACATCGCTGCGAATGCCCGGCTAATAGAAACGGGCCATGAGATGGAGAAGTGTCTTATCCTGTCCTAAATGTCCCGCCATCAGATTATAATGAGCTGCCTGGAATAGCATTTTCCGACGGCTCCTGGGCACCAACAACTGGGTGGTCACTTCCTGACTGTGAGTGTCCTGCATCACTCGGTAAAGCCTGTCTTTAATAATGGCAAAGTACGGGAAGGAGAGTGCCATGTCGGGGGAAATCCTCTGACCATCGATTGCTCTCACGTGGTCAAAGGCGTGGCGGAGCGTCTCATCGCGTGTCTGCTCAAGGGGGAAATCCCCAGTGGGGAATTCCCGGAGGGAGGGGGGAGTAGGCCCCACCTCTGCGGCAGGATGACGCTGACCTGACGTCGACGATGGGAGCTCCGCTTCTCACGTGAGCACTGCACGTGATTTCATGCTGCGCTAAGCTTGGGCAGGACCCATCTGCGCAGACTCCCCTCAACAGTTTATGGAAACCAGGCCAATTCGTACCCAAAATTAGCGGATGGGAGAGGCGGGGACTAACCGCCACCTCAACGCTATGCTGTTCTCCTCGGAAATTTAGTATGACGGGAACTACAGGATACTTGTGAATATCCCCGTGCACACATTTTACCTTCACCTTTCCCACCACCTGTTGTGCAATTTCCAGTTCCTGTTGTGGAAATGCCCAGGATCCCCGCAGCACCAGCAGCCCAGCCCAGGCCTCCTACCGGCACTCATGGGGGCGGATCCCTGCACCTGCGGAACCGACACGGGAGGAACAAGAGAGGAGGGGGGAACTCAGTCTTGGGGTTAATTTTGGGGGCGTTAGCCCCCGCCGTGGCACTGGAACTGGTGAAGAGGGGGTGGGAGTAAAGAGTAGGGAAGAAAGGGAGAGAGAAAAAGAGGAAGGTGGAGATGAAACGGCGGGGAATTCCCCAATCTCCAGGAATGCTGATATGTGGTCCTCTGCCAGCGTGACAGCCTCCTCCAGTGATGCGGGGCGGTGGCACTGAACCCACTCCGCGGTTCCCATCGGCAGCTTGGTGATGAAATGCTCCAGCGTCACCTGTTTCATGATCTCATCACGTCACGGTCCTCCCCGAGAAGCCACCTCCAGCAGGCGTCATGCAGATGCTGTGCGAAGACAAACGGATGGCCAGTGGTGCCATACTCCAGCGAGCGGAAGTGTCTCCGGTGTTGTTCTGGGGATCGGCCGACACGCTGCATGATCGCACGCCACAGGACCGGGTACTCCGTCATGCGGTCGGCCGGCAGCTGGTGAGCGGCGAGTTGGGCCTTCCCGGACAGAAGTGGAAGGAGATGGGCGGCCCACTGATCTTCGCGCCAGCCACATGCCGATGCCGACTGCTCGAAAAGTTCGAGGAAGGCCTCCGCGTCGTCCTGGTGTCCCATCTTGGGTAGTGCCATGGAAGGCGCGGATGTCGAGGCCACCCCGAGGAAGGCCGGGGCGCCGGGAGTGTGCAGCAGGTCCTGCAGCATCTGCCAGTCCTCCGCCTGCGCCACGAGGAGGACTTGGAACCAGCGCTCATGGTTATCCCGCAGAGCGTGGAAGGCGTCAGCCTGGGCCTTTTGCATGGCCGCGAGAGACTGGACGATGCTGCCCAGAAGCGAGGACTCCATGTCAGCGTTCTAATAAGAGATCCCGGGTTTCGGCACCATCGTAGCAATAGCACAGGGGAGAGCAGCTGGGAAACAAAAAATAGCCTTTGTTGTCGGCTCTTCTCACAAACAGAACTGGCTTTTCAGCCTTTAAACTCTTCAACATGAAAGTGACTTTTCAGCCTTTAAACTTTCTCTATCACTTCCCGAGCTCTCATTCTCTCTGGCTCTCTCTCCCATTCTGGCTCTCTCCACTGGGCATTTAACCACTCACTCACTACACGCACACACACACACACACCCACACACCCAGACACATGGAGGGAAACGGCAGGTGATTAGTAAGGCAAATATGAGGCAGGTGCGGGTGATTTACATTTTCCAGACTCTCCCGGCTCCGTCTCCCATTGCCAGATCCCGCCAGATCATGCATGCGCTGCCACATGATTATATCATCTAGATAAGCCGCGGCATAGGTGGTATGTGGACGCAGAATCATGTACATCAACTGCTGGAACATAGCTGGAGTCCCAAATAATCCGAAGGGAAGTGTCACAAATTGGTGTAAGCCGAACGGTGTGGACCTTTTTTCACAGGATAGGGAAGTCAAGGGGATTTGCCAATATCCTGTGGTTAAGTCCAGTGTCAAATAAAAGTGATCTGCACCTACCCAATGGAGCAGTTCGTCAATGTGCGGCATGGGATATGCGTCAAATTTAGACACCGCGGTGACTTTTACGATAGTCAACAATAAAGAGAACCAACCCATCTGAGTTGAGGACCAAGACCACTGGGCTGCTCCACTCACCGTGGGACTCCTCGATCACTCTAATATAGAGCATAGCCATGAGCTCCTCCCTGACCACCTTTTTTTAATGTTCAGGGAGACAATAGGGGCGATGTCAGTGCACCCAGACAGAGCAGAGAACACATTGGAGAATTCCTCCTGGATTTTCACCACATCAGTGGCGTGGGAGGAGGAGAGGTGGCTGTCAATTGGGACCGGAATAAATTCTTTTGACAATTTAATATTTGGTTCCGGTCCCAGCTCATCCCTCTCAGGAAACACAGTTGCCAATGCCACTGATTCTGCCTTCCTCCATAGTTTCAGGTGGTTGACATGATAAATTTGGCAGGCTCCCACCCATCTGTGCACACCAAGTCAATGTCCCCAACTCGTCGTGTGACCTCAAATGGCCCTTGCCACTTTGCAGGTAATTTGGAGCTCGACATGGGCAGTAATATGATCACTTTATCTCCTGGTGTGAAACTACGTAACTGAGTACCTCTGTTATACAGCCAGGACTGATGTTCTGGAGCCTGCAGCAAATTATCCTGTGTTAGAGCACCCAGTGTGTGGAATTTTGCTCTCAGGTCAAGAACCTACTGAATTTCATTTTTACTATTTGAAGGTCCTCCGTCACTCCATACATCTAATGAAGTATGGGTAGGAGAGTGCAGCATCGGGGAAAATCCTCTGACCATCGATTACTCTTACTTGGTCAAAGGTGTGGTGGAGCAACTCATCGCGCATCTGCTTGAGAGGGAAATCCCCAATGGGGAATTCCTGGAGTTAGAGGGGAGTAGACCCTGCTACTGCCTCCATGTAAGGTTGACTCTGAGCTGAGAGAGACCGCACTGCTTTTGTGCAGGACCCATCCGCGCAAATTCTCCTCAACAGTTTAGCAAAACCTGGCCAATTGGTACCCAGAATTAGTGGATGGGAGAGGTGGGGACTAACCACCGCCTTGACGTATGCTTTTCTCCCCAGAATATTATTATGATGGGAACTACAGGATATTCCTGAATATCCCCGGGCATACATTTAACCTTCACCTTACCTATCACCCTTTGTGCATTTCTCCATGCCCTGACTTTGGTGAATCATAGTTTGACTGCACCCTGAATCCACAAAGACCTGGTGTGTCCCCCTTGTACACCTACTGGTATTCTGTACATCTCGGCTCGATCGGGAGCAGCCTGGATCTGAACCACTGCTCCGACCTCAATCAAGGGGCACTGACCCTGTAAGTGCCCAGGGTCTCTGCAGCGCCAGCAGCCCAGCCCAGGCCTATTACCTGCACCCATGGGGTTGAACTCCCACACATGCAGGGAGGACACAGAAGAAACCCACAAGGGTTGGGTAACTTGGTCACGGGTACGTGGGGATCAGTTTTTGGGGAGTTGGCCCCTGCGGGGGCACCGGGACCAGTGGGGAATGGGTGGGAGCACAGGGGAGGGGAGAATGGTGAGAGAGAGAGATAGAAAAAGAGGAAAAATGGTGGGGGACTCTCCCTTTCCTGGAAATAACGACACATGGTCCTCCACCAAGGAAAGTAAAGGAAGTAAAGGTAAGGGTCAAAGAAGGTGTTTCTGCTTCAGCTCCAGTGTTTACTCCATGTTTAATGACAGCAAGAGCTGGAATGAGAGCAAACAGGACTGCAGGGACAAAGGAACAGATCTGGTGATCAGAAACAGGTGAGGGAGGGAGAGAGAGAGAGAGAGAGAGAGAGAGAGAGAGAGAGAGAGAGAGAGAAAAGCCTTTTAATTGTGTTGTCATTTGCAGGAGTTTATCAATCAACAGCTGGGCAGCAGTCGGGCTTGGATTGGTCTGAGTGACAGAGAAGAAGAGGGAATGTGGAAATGGGTGAATGGCACACCACTGACCACCAAGTAAGAAACTGAGATCACATATTTCTCAGTGAAATGCATCATTTATAATGAAAAGCACTTATACTTATTGTGTTTCAGTGTATATTCTTGTTTTGTCACAAAGTGCACAGAGACTCTTAATGTATTTTACTGTATCTCATTACAGCTTTGTAGAACTGTGATGAAGAAAGCACTATAATTGAGATAATGACATTGTGATGGCATAGGGGTGGGGTCACGCAAAGAAGCCATTTTTAACACTAGTTGGTGTTTTAACAAGTTAACCTTAGGATAAAAGGCAAAACAGCACACAAGCCCACACACACTAACACATGCACACCATGGGTATGGGGGTGGGGGGTATCTCAGACACACACACTTCTAACCCATGGTAGATAAGAAAACAGGGTACTGCCTGCAGGGAATGCTGGGAAAAGTCTAACTCCACACCAAAAGGCCTGAACCCGCTCCCTAGTTCCGGTGGCGGACACCACATGGCCCCCTCAAGCGCTATCCATCCCAGTAGCTCACAACAGATCAAAGTCAAACAATAACAGTCCCAGATAAAGTCTCTGGACTTACACTCCTGAACCAGAGACAATGACAGAAGTGTCTTACCTGGGCTAAGGAAGAAAAGAGCTATACTGTTTCTCAGTGGTCCAAAGTCCTCTTTTTAGATGAAAGTATTTCATCTTCATTTTGCATTTCATTTGGAAATCAAGAGTCCTAGAGTCCTCAAGTCTGGAGGATGAGTGGAGAGGCACAGAATCCAAGGTGTTTGAAGTCCAGTGTGAAGTTTTCGTAGTCTGTGGGTGCCATATCATCTGCTGGTGTTGGCCCACTGTGTTTTATCAAGTGAAAAGTCAATGCAACCATCTACCAGGATATTTTAGAGCACTTCATGCTTCTATCTGCTGATAAGTTTGTGGAGATGATGATTTCATTTTCCAGCAGGACTTAGCACCTGCCCAACAGTGCTGAATCTACTATTAAATGGTTTGTTAACCATGATATTACTGTGGTTGATTGGCTAGCCAACTCTCCAGACTTGAACCCAGTGGAAAATCTAGAGAATCACTGAACCCCAAAGAGAATGGCAGGAGAAGCCATGTGCCAAATTGACATCTCCCAGTGAGTGAGTATAGAGTGAAAAGAGGACCCAACACTGAGCCTTGTGGGACACCAGTCGAGAGGTTGCATGGAGTGGATGTTAAAACCCAAGGTCAAAAAGTTTGTGGAGATGTCAATTTCTTTTTCCAGGCACCTGCCCAACATTGCTGAAGCTACTACCAAATGGTTTTTAAACCATGATATTACTGTGGTTGATTGACTAGCCAACTCTCCAGACTTGAACCTGATGGAGAATCTAGAGAATCACTGAACCCCACAGAGAATGGCAGGAGAAGCCATGTTCAGAAATGACATCTCCCAGTGAACGAGTATAGAGTGAAAAGATGACCCAGCAGTGAGCCTTGTGGGACCCTAGTGGAGAGTTTGCATGGAGTGGATGTTGAGACCCGCCATGTTACCTGGTAGCAGCACCCTTCCAGGTAAGACTTGAAACCCTTCCATGCAGAGCTAGAGATGCCAGGGTCAGAAAGGATGGACAGAAGGATATCGTGGTTGACTGTGTTAAAGTCAGCAGAAAGGTAAAGAAGAATCAGGACCCTCACTGATCTGTGTCGCTCAGCGAGCCGTGACCTTACTGTTACAAAGTCATTATTAAATAAACGTAACGCCCCCTTTGCATGCCTGTGTGTGCGTGTGTGCAAGTGTGTCTACATCCTGTGTGTTGTCTGTAGTTGTTGGTGTGAACTTTTTTCTTTTTGAGGAAGATTAACGCTGAGTGGTTGAGTGGTTAACGATGATCTGAGAACAGTAGAACTTGTGTCTTGGAGCCTCACAATAAAGCTGCACAAAAGCTTAAAAAGTAAATCTACAAATAATCACACATCTACTGCAGGAATGTGTCGATTAATTCATATGGCAGCATTTAACCTGCTATAAATATATACATTTATCTTAGAAGCAGTCAGTGAAAAACCTAATAACTTTGAGGAATAATGTTATGAGGAACAAATAGATGATGAAGTGGTGTGATGTATTCATCATTATGTATTCATATTTTGGTATTTCTATAGAGTCCATCTCAGTGTTCTGCTTAAACAGTAAAGGTGAAGAGTTTTCCTTTAAAGTCTTTTATTATGATCAAAAGAATTTACATAAAAAATAATATTTAAGCCTGTATAAAGCAGAATCATTTTATATAAAGAATGTATGAGTGTTTTATAATAAAGTCGTCAATGATTGAATGAAGATTTTTTTTTTGTTTTAATGAAAAAACACACATTTTCTATCTGAAACCAGTTGTTTCCTGTTATCACTTATGTTATAGCAGCTACGTATAAACAGTCCATCTGGAGCGTATTTTTTCTGTCTTGAAATTTTGTAGAGAAAACATGCAGCTTGCCCTGTTACTGAGAAACCACAACACACACTCCTCTGTCCTGAAGACTCTCCCATGAGGGAAAACTTACTGTTACAAAGTCATTATTAAATAAACATCCTGCCCCCTTTACATGCCTGTGTGTGAGTCTGTGCAAGTGTGTCTGCATAGGCAAGAAGTGAAAAGCCTAATAACTTTCAGGAATGATTTTATGAGGAACAAATAGATGATGAAGTGGTGTGATGTATTCATCATTATAACAGAAATATTATTTTGGTATTTATATAACTGTTGGACTTGAACAAGAACATCTACACTATGAGTGACAATTGCAGTACAAATGTCTTCACACTTTGACCACAGGAAGCCACTGATGCTTCGTCCCCTAATATTTAACTTCCTCTGACTTCCTTTACTAGCAGCAGCACATTTAATTCACTACACATGAGTACAGAGGTGCAGCCTGTCAGTCACGTCCACACAGACACAGTCTTTTCCTGTTTTAGTGAGTCTTTTATAGATTAAAGATGTTTCAGTGTTCTTCTGAGCGAGTAGAGCTGGTGGTGGACATCTATGAGAGTGTAGACGCTGTTGGAGGTCACGACCCCGACACAGAGAAGGAAGATGCTAATGTGTTGAGACGCCAAGATGCACAACACACAGGTACAACATTTCAGAGCATAAGCCTGAGCTCAAGCAAAGTTGGATTGAGATGTTTTATATTGATGTTGCTCCTAGAGTGGGTTATTCCTGGTTTGCACATACTTTTTAGATTAAAATCTAAAGCTGAAAAGAGTTTTTCATTAAAAAAAAAAAAAGCTTTTAAATTCATCTGCTCAGAGTATTTGTGGCACTGCAGAGTCATTACTGTATAAAGGAGACAGCAGTGTTGTTATAGGAAATTAATCAAACACAGGGGGATGTGATGCGGCCCGACACAGTGTTCATGAATTCTAGAAACAGTCACGCATAGTGATGGGCACAGTGTAGGTTCTGTGTCTGCCTGTCCTGTATAGTGTCTCTGAGTGAGCTGTGCCTCGGAGTGAGCTGTTTCTCTGAGTGAGCTGTTCCTCTGAGTGAGCTGTACCTCTCAGTGAGCTGTTCCTCTTAGTGAACTGTGCCTCTGAGTGAGCTGTGCCTCTCAGTGAGCTGTTCCTCTGAGTGAGCTGTTCCTCTCAGTGAGCTGTTCCTTTCAGTGAGCAGTTCCTCTCAGTGAGCTGTTCCTCTGAGTGACCTGCCCCTCTCAGTGAGCAGTTCCTCTCAATGAGCTGTGCTTCTCAGTCAGCTGTGCCTCTGCATATGGTCTGCCTCTAAGTGAGCTGTACTTATGGGTGAGCTGTACCTCTCATTGAGCTGTTCCTCTCAGTTAACTGTACTTCTCAGTGAGCTGTGCCTCTGGGTGAGCTGTTCCTCTGGGTGAGTTGTTCATTTCAATGAGCTGTTCCTCTGGGTGAGCTGTTACTTTGGGTGAGCTATGCCTCTGGGTGAGCTGTGCCTCTCGATGATCTGTGACTCACAGTGAATCATGCCTTTCAGTGTCATGTGCCTTTCATTGAGCCATGCTTCTGAATTAGCTGCACCTCTTACAAAGCCATTCCTATGAATGATCTGTGCCTCATAATGAGCTGTACCTGTCAGTGAGCTGTACCTCTCAGTGAGCTGTACTTTTCAGTGAGCTCTGCCTCTTAGTGAGCTGTACGTGCCAGTGAGCTGTGTCTCTAATTGAGTAATGCATCTCAGTGAGATGTGTCTCTGAGTGAGCTGTTCCTCTTAGTGAGCTGTGCTTTTTAATGAGCTGTGCCTCCCAGTGACCTGTGTCTCTTGTTGAGTCATCCCTCTCAGTGAGATGTGTCTCTGAGTGAGCTGTACCTCTCTGTGAGCCACAGCTGTGGGTAAGCTGTATCTCTTAGTCCGCTGTGACTCTGAGGGAGCTGTCCCATGCAGTGAGCCATGCCTCTGAGTGAGTTGGGCCTCTCAGTTAGCTGTGCATCTGACTTGGATGTAACTCTCAGTGAGTCAGGTTTCTCATCAATCATGCCTCTGAGAGAGCCGTGCTTCTAACCGACCTGTGCTTCTTAGTCATCTGTGCGTCTCAGTGAGCCGTGCCTCTGACAGAGTGCTGCCTCTCTGGGAGTGTATTTGTCATGCATTTGGATTTGTTTTGATTTCAATTCGTGCCCATTTGTTGATGATATGCCACATGCTCTTTTTTCTGTTGTCACTTCGTCTCTGCCCTGTCATGACTTTGGCTGACTACCAAATGTGTAACCAAAAGCTGCTAACCTAATGTTTTCTCACATGGAGAAGCTGTTTTTCAGTTTTATTAACATTAAAAAAGACAAAATAATGGAGGCTTGTTAAGGAAGTTGGGTTTATTTCTATAAATTCATGACCCCACATATTTTTATTTTTATAGACTTTTATTCCTTACTATACACTAACTTTGAAACAAATTATCTAGTGTCTTAGACAGAATATTTCAGTCAGTGAGGTGAAAAGATAAAACACTGGGCATGATTCAGATCCACAAGTCAGTTTGTACAAAACCAGCTCAAAGCCCCGCCCACCTCTGTGTACATTTAGTGTAAAGGGAGGTTCACAGTGATAGTTGGATGGAGTCACTGACGTGTTCTCCAGCTCACTGTTGAAGGGCCTTGATACTGATGATGTTTACTGTGAATGTTGAGACTAAAGCACATGTCTTTGTGTTAATTTGCAGGAGACACTGCAGGGGGCAGATGTTACAGAGTGAATGCAGTGTGTGTGCTGCTGATGTGTGTTCTCCTGCTGACTGCTGTCACAGTGTTGTGGATTAAATTCAACAACCTGAATACAGAAAACAACCAGTTACTCACCAAATTCAACAACCTGTATACAGAAAACATGCAGTTACAGACCAAATTCAACAACCTGACTATAGAGAGAGAGCGGTTACTGAAGGAGAGAGATGGGTATCTGAGGACAATTCATGATCTGTGTACGTACATGCATTTTACCATCAGATTTTCTGACCAACAGTTAAATGCCCTAAATGAGAATCCTGGTGCCATTTAAAAACTGACCTCAGTGTCTAAAATGCCCCATTTGGATAAAGTTTGTTTAGATTCGGACACAAGAAAAAAGATAATGGGTGTAAATGCCTCATAAGATGCTGAATCATGTCGTAAATAATGAAAAAAGGCAGAAACTGAGTGTGTTGATTTCTGTAAATTCTCTGTAGGTAAATGGAGGTGTTTCAGTTTTAGCTCCAGTTGTTACTACAAATCTAATGAGAACAAGACCTGGGAGGAGAGCAAACAGGACTGCAGGGTCAAAGGAGCATATCTGGTGATCATAAACGAGCACGAGAGAGAGAGATTGGTCTGAGTGACAGAGATACAGAGGGAGAGTGGAAATGGGTGGATGATACACCACTGAACACCACGTATGAAACTGAGATTCTTTTTGTGTCTCTTGTTTAAAGGTACAATACAATCAATAACATCCTTAAACTGTTCTCCTGTTTTTAAAACTGCAAAGATTCTTCCTTATGATATTCATATTTTAATAGTGTCCCAGTGTAGATTTCAGTAAAGAGAGACTGAGAGGATTCCGTTAAATGTGTGTAATTGAAGGAAAATAAACACTGATCTGAGGCTGATTCTCATTTCAGTTTTAGGTACTGGGAACCAAATCAACCGGATAATTATGGAGGTGATGAGGATTGTGCTGAGATTCACATTTATTCAAATGGGAAATTCTGGAATGACAATATATGTTCTTCTAGAAAACACTGGATCTGTGAGAAACGTGTCTCATGGATATGTATTATTTTATAATGAAAAGTGCTTATAAACAAATAGAGCCAAATATATACAATATAAAAGACAGTGTTTTGATAATAATTGTGTTTTGGTGTTTGTTCTTGTTTTGTCAGAGTGAATTCAGCAATCAGTCAGTGACACAAAGTGCACAGAGACTGTTCATGTCTTTTACTGTATCTCATTGTCTCTGTAGGGACTTTTCTGCTGAAACAGTAAAGGTGAAGAGTTTTCCTTTAAAGTCTTTTATTATGATCAAAAGAATTTACATTAAAAATAATATTTAAGCCTGTATAAAGCAGAATATAATTTTTATATAAAGAATGTAGCAGTGTTTTGTAATAAAGTCGTCAATGATTGAATGGAGATTTCTTTTGATTTTATGTAAAAACACACATTTCTATCAGTTTATGGTTACATGTAATTTTGTGGAGCTTCTGTGAAACCAGTTATTTCCTGTTATCACTTATGTTATAGCTTATGTTTGTTCTGCAATTTTTATTGACTTGGCAAAAGCTTTTGACTCTGATGATCATTCTATTCTAGTCAACAGACTAGATAGCATTGGGATTAAAAATCAGTCACTAGCATGGTTTGCGAATTACCTTTCACAAAGGTCACAGAATGTAAAACTAGATGATACTTTTTCTTCTCCTCGTCAAGTTATTAAAGGTGTCCCTCAAGGGTCAGCATTAGGCCCTACATTGTTTTCTTTATATATAAACGCTATTCCTCTGGCTGCTGGTAATTCTCTTATTCATTTATATGCTGATGACACCATCTTATATGCTACTGGTACTTCCC
>JAOVVH010000040.1:10395216-10405625 GCA_028566435.1 Scorpiodoras heckelii
TATACAGTATTGTGCAGCTCTAATTTATGTGTCAAAAATTATTGGACCGTATTTATTTAACCATGTTGGTAGTTCTAGTGACAAAATGCAAAAATTTGCTAAAACTAAATTTGACAGGCCTCTTGGATACTTCAGAATCCTGCTTGTTGCCATGGTTACATACTGGTCTCCCTGGTTCCTAAGAAAGATATCTGCAACTTCACATACTTGCATTGCATGGAGTTGCCTAGGTTACTGTCTCCTAAGCTGTTTCCTTGGTAACCCTTAATCCTGCATTACATCACCCTGTCACGGAGTTGCCTAAGTTACTAGCTCCTAAGCTGTTTCCTTGGCAACCATTAATTCTGCACTTTCTGTCTGTCACTCATCTGGTGGTTACTTAGTGTACCACCTCCTAAAGTAATACTTATATCTTGCCCTAAACTCCTCCCTGCAGATCCGCTGTTCCTGGTTACCTAGGTTACCGTCCCTAGTTTACCTCCTGGGTCCGACCTACATCAGGGTAGGTGGGATACTATAACAACATGGGCCATATTGTTATACTACTCCACCCACCTTAAAGCAGATCCTTTGGGCGTGGCGATGCCGTAGCCCTTGGAGTCGAGATTGCCTCCAACCTTCATGGTGTCGCACGGCTTGCGCTGCTCGATGTACTCGTTCATGGTGGACTCCAGTAAGTAGGCGTACTTGCCCTTGGACTTGCGCACACGCAGCACGCCTTCCACCGTGTTCCTCACAAAGACAGAAGGCTCTGCGCTTTTCATGTACTGCCACATCTTCTCGAACAGTGCGATCTTTGATCTCTGAACAGCCCCGGTACAGAACAGGAAGTGTGATTTCATTAGCAAAAGACAGCGGACAGATCAGGACACAGGTCTTATATATACATAACCTAGTTTATCAGTCTCTGGCAATACACATAAACTACACCTATATAAAATGTCTGTATTTTAATAAACATTATCACATAATTGCCTTAAACATGAAAATTCAGCTAGCTATTTGCTGTGTAGCCTGAATTAGTTTGTTATTGAACATTTGCTTGCTAGCTTTACCTCGAGGGTTCTCCTTGGAGTAAGTTAGCTAAATGTAGCTAGCTACATAATAGCTCTATTAATTATAAACCTAGCATTACACACAACAGCTATCATTACAGTAGCTAAACATAAATAAGCAGCTAGCCCTTAGTTTCATAAAATAAATAAGGTATTAATAATAGCTAGCAAGCATTACACGCGGGGCTGTCATTAGTGTAGCTAGACAGTAACAAGTAGCTAGCGTGCAGCTTCACAGCTAGCTGGTTAGATTTACACTGAGTAGCTGTCACTGAAACATGTTTAAAAATAAACAGCTGAACAATTATCTAACTATGCACTGCAGTAGTTAATCATTATCTTATCATGATATAAACTGATGTTCCAGATTGACACCAATTATCTTTTTTAACCATCAAAATTCCGGGTAAATATTTGCTATGTTTGGTAAAGGTTTTCAAACCTGCACGAGCTGCTATTAAAGAAGCATGCTAGCTTTACAGCAACAGTTTTCCTTGATGTATGTTAGCTAAGCACATGTATGTTAGCTAAGCTAGCTAGTTCATAGTGTTATAAAATAGAGTATTAATTATAAGTTAGCTTGCTATCATCACACAGGAGGGTGTCATTAGAGTAGCTGAGCTTAAATAAGTATCTAGCTCATATCGTGTATAAAATAGTGCCTTAACTAGCCTATAGCTATTTGGTTATACAAAACCCCATTTCCAGAAAAGTTGGGACACTTTCTAAAAATGCAATAAAACCTGAAATCTGTGATATGTTAATTCACTTGAAGCTTTATTTAACAGTCAAAAAGTGTTTTCAACAACGAACTTAATTCAGTTTGCTAAACGTAAACAAATTTAGAAATTGATGCCTGCAACACACTCCAAAAAAGGTGTTACAGAGGTGTGTTTACCACTGGGTCACATGACCTTTTCTTTTAATTATACTTTTTAATCATTTGGGAATTGAAGATACTAATTGTTGCCGTTTTACAAGTAGAATTTTTGCCCATTCTTGCTGTGTACAAGACTTGAGCTGCTCATCAGTCCGTGGTCTCTGTTGTCTGATTCTCCTCTTCATGATGCTCCATATATTTTCAATAGGAGACAGATCTGGAATGCAGGCAGGCCAGTCAAGTCATGATGTTGTAACTCATGCAGAATGAATTTCAGTTTTTATTGCGTTTTAAGAAAATGTCCCAACTTTTCTAGAAATGGGGTCTGTATTTGTCCTGAGTAGCTACCAGAGAAGCTAAAAATAAATAGCTAGCTGTGTAGTTAGCTACGTGTCACTGCATTTTCACATCACCATTATATAACTGCAGCAGCAAGCAAGATTAACACTGTAACCTGGATACGGTTCTCAGGGTCTTCACAAGCCATCAGAGGAAACCACCTTGATCATTTGACCTGTACAGTGTAACAGTATGCTCTGCCCCTATGTCCCACCTTAAAGAACTCTTTGGTTGAACCAGCATCTAGGGTTCCATAGGCGATTTCGGTCTGCTTGGCAAGATCCTCAGCGCTCTCGATTGGGGACACCATCCTCTCCACGGTGAGGAAAGCAGCCAAGTTAGCCGTGTAAGATGAGATGATGATGAGGGTGAAGAACCACCACACACCGCCAACTATGCGCCCAGAAAGTGACCTACATGCAGCAAAACACCATCACGCACACATCCTGGCATCACACTGACTGCACATACACTCAAAACCACTGGGGAAAACCAACTAGTTAATGTGTAGATAGCAAGATAGTTACCAGGTATATAGGAAAATACGGAAAAACGTCTGGGAAATCCTAAGAAAAACAATGGATCTGATTGGCTAGCAGATGTCTGATATTTTATTCTATGGAATCTGAGCTCCTGAGCTGATGAACTTAATTATATCAACAATTGACACATTACCATTTTATAATGCTATGTTTATAGAAGGAAATGGGGAATATGCAGCTGAAACACGGTACCACTCCAAGAGGGTATCAATCCACAACCTTCTGCGCCTTGTGGTCCACCCCCGGGTGAAAATATATTCACACAAGAAACGTCCGATCAAGGTTTTAAACCCCAAGCCATCAATCGAATGTTTCTACACCTGCGTTAGCTCCCACTTCAGAAGCGAGTTTGAAAGAAAGCAGGAGCAGCAGGAGCGTGAACACATAAGCACCATGGCTACACCAGGGACAGTTGAACCACCAAAACACAAGGCTGCGTCAATAACCAAATCACGCCACATGCGCTAGCTAGCGCACCAGCTAGCATCTACACGCGCACCAACCTTGGCGAAATATCGCATCCCTGCTGCATAAAAGCGCCCAGAGAAAACCACAGACTGTTAAAGATCCCAAATTCGTTATTGGACTCGCTGGGCCCCAGCTGTCCATCTTCAAACTCCTCGGTGTGCCACTCGTACGGGCTAAAGCGGCTAACGAGGAAGAGCACCACGCTAACGCCGATGTAGGCGAACACGATGCACATCCAGATCTCATAAGCCAGTGGGTCCAAGAACGAGAAGACGCCCGGCTTGGATTTCTGCGGCTTCTTGATCATGATGGAGATGCCCAGGCTCATGAAGGGCTTGGAGAAATCGATCACTTCTTCACGAACCAGTGTGATCGTCAGAGGCGCTATGGCTATGTCCGCTTTCTGACTCGAGACAAAGAAAGATGGCGGAATGGGTCAAAATGTCAGAGCTTCAATGACAAAATATGATTTAGACAATTTTTACAGTATAAATGCAATGCAATCACTGGTAACCATACTGTCTATTTTTACCTGAGGATGTCCCTGTAGATAAAAGTTAATCAAAGGTACAAATGCTGGTCCTCTAATTACTTAGCATTAATCGCTGATTTATCTTTGTATACATTTAGTTAAAACTCTCTCACCCCATACACCAATTCGCCAACCATGCCATTCCAGATCTTCGTTTCTGCGTCTCTAGCGCCGTACTTCCCATCTCCCACGATTTTCAGCTGATACTTAAACCCACAATGCTTTGCGATCTCGGCCGCCAGGTCCACGCAGTATCCCTCGTAGCGTTCGTTATCAGTGAACAACTCTGCATTCTTCTTTAACATCACATAAGGTGCCTCCTACAAAACAAAAATCCATTGGAATACGTACAGAAATAGCCAAGAAAAAGCCAAGCCAAGCTGCTTGCATGAATATTCAGCGTGGTCTTACCAAGATGGTCGTCACGATAACCGTCTTGTTCTCCAACCCGAAGGTGTCGTTGGGGAAGAGGTCGGATTTGGTGACCACCATTTTGTCCACCTCTTTCCAGTAGCCAATCTGTGGGGCAAGGGAAGGACAGACTTGCGCACTAGAACGTGTATTGTAATGTTATCACTTCAAAAACATTTTTTTAAATCTGTTGCTATTTAACAGAGAAAACACATTGATACTGTGACTTTTTTGCAAGGAGGCATTTAAATAACATTTAAGGAGTACAGAGTCTCCAGGTTCAGCACTTCATTACATGAAGGAGGTTTTCCGCCATGTGAAAGTCTTCAGGACAGAGGAGTTTATGCTTCAGTTATTATTATTTTGTTTATAACACTTAGGGGTGTGCTGTTACAGGAAATGTACCTACAATGAAGCGGAGGTAATGTTACCAACACAAAGTCTTTTCCAGTCTGATTACTCTCCTAGCAATGTCTTGAAGTGTTTTATTCTTCTTATACCATAGAAATCTGCTCCAAAGTTTAGAAAATAAGTTTTAGAAATGAACATCGTACAGTATTTTTCATTCATTTATAGCTTTAATGTTGTTTAGTTAGTCAGTTCGTGTTATTATTTACGTTACACGGATGTAAACATTTGTTAAAAAGCAGTAAAGAATAAACTCGTCTGTCCTGAAGACTTTCACATAGCGGAAAAACATCCTTCATGTAACGACGTGCTGAAACTGGAGACTCCTAACTCCATAAACATTATTTAAACATCTCCTTAAACAATGTCACTGTACGGACGTGTTATATATATATCTCGTCTTTACTACAGAAGCAATAACATATTAGAAATATTAGAATGAGTGCATTCATTTAGACTGTCGCACAAAGAATAAACCTAAACACAGGTGTCTGATTATTTATTAAAAGTATTCCTGAGACATGCACTGTTTATAAAACATCTACCTTTATAATGAGCATCAATTCCACTTAATTATTAAGTAAAAAAAATTATTATTTGCTGGACTGGTGAGCTGAAGCGGGAGCTTTCGCTTAACACGCAGTCATGTAGGCTTCTTTTTGCCCAACACCTCCACCGCAGGCAGAAAGAAAGTTTTTAATTAGTTCTGCAGCTGAGTGTGACTATCTGTCCATGTGGCTGTGGAGCGAGGATATTTTTTATCTTCTGTGTTTCTTTTTAAAAAAATGCTTATAACACAGTTTTGTGAGGCTGGCAGACTCAGACTCGGAGACCTGTGAATTTGTGGTCTTTTTTAGAGCATCTATTCTCGTCTTCACATGTCTGGAACATAGATGTGTAGATGAATTCTCAAATCCGACTGGTTTCTAACAAAGATCTTTCCAGAAGACACGAACATGTCCATCTGATATAATTATCCTTGACGTACTGTACCTTTACCGGCCCGCTGTTTTTCAGCTCCATGATGTTGACCGAAAAGTTCACTCTCTTGCCGTATTGGTCGAACTGGATGTTTCCCGTCAGTCCGTCCACTCGCACCTAAACACGCAAAAGTTCACGCTTTTATTAAACTGTTTTCCAGATGTTAATGGGATGTCTGGATTGCTGCCAAAGTGAAAGGTTTTAACACGTCCTTTTAAAAGTGACGAATGTTTCAAGTCACAAAGCTTCAAACTTAAACGGTGCATATTTATAATTACATCAACTTAAAGGGCCAGTTTGTGATTTTTATTAAATCAGCAACCTTTTCCCTACAAATCAACTCACCTCCCTTAGTTTTAACAGTGTATTCCTTGGTAATTGTTTTTCTTTTTTTGTAGAAAGAGAAACACAACTAAGCAGCTGACGGATTATTTCTGGGCCGGAAAAAATATAAAAACAAAAGCCCTGAAATAAAGAAACTACTCATATCTACTACACAGAAACAGCGAAAACTTTTTGTTCCAAACAAACTTTGAAATGATAAGATTGGTACAGCTCTAGGAGGAGTTGAAAAAAATTGCAAACGGCACCTTTAATCCATAGACATTAATGTTCAGTAAATCAGTGATTATGATTATGATATAAACCTGTTTAAGGGCACGTTCTATCTCCACCCCCTGAGCCCACGGTACAGCCGGATTGGCCAGGCAGTCCCCATTGTTGCCACGGCGACTGATGTCGATCCTTTGTTTGTGCAGGAAGCGGAAGGCGTCTGTCATCACTTGTACCGCATCGTACGTCAACGCAGAGGTATACTGCAGACAGATCACACACACACACACTCACACTTGTCAAAACATCTGCTTTGCTGACATCTGTAAATATAATGTCATTCACAGGCTGAAGTCAAACTGGAACAGATGATGTAATCTGAAAAAATGCACACAGGTGCACAAACACAGACACACACACACACACACTCACTCGGATCTTGTTGTCTGCCCCTGGATACTCTTTCTCTTCCAGAGCCTCCCAACGCTGGTCAAACTTAGCGACAACAGGATCATCGAAATCCACAATCTGGAAGCCAGACACGTTTGCGCCTCCATACTGAATCTTCGAAAGGTCTCCGTCCAAAAAGCCCTGACACGCACACACACAAAAACACAGACAAAACAACGTGAAAAAAGCAAACCTACACTTTTGTTTGTCTCATTACTGAAACAGACTTCGATATACAGTTTATACGGTATACAGTCACACACTAAATCAATGCCTAGTTGCATTTTTCTCCCAAATTTACATTTAACAATTAGCATGCTTCCGAAAGGACAGGCTGGCACGTGCGTCCTCCGACATTCGTGAAGCCAGCCAACCGCATCTTTGTTTCTAACTGCTGCTCGTGCTCAAAACAGCAGACTCTGACAAACCTGCTATCCGCCCTCTTCCACATACGTGAGCCAGCAGACGCCGACAATTAGCTAAAATCTCTGTGAACTGATTTTACTCCCAGAATGTAAAGCAAAACTGTCAGCTATCCAGTCCCCACAATGACATAAAAACATGTCCACACACTCTCACACACCCACACATACATCATTTAGGATATAATGCCAGAGAAGGAAGACTCACAAAATTAGCGATAATGTAATGATATCCTTTCACATGACGACCAATCGTGATGACCTGGAAAAAAACAAACAAGCAAAATACAATATTCATACAAGAGGGAAAAAGTGGGATACGATACACCACTGTAAATAATCTACTGCTATCAATAATCATTATACAATCAAATCTTGACAGTGTTATCTATTTTCAAAAATGTGCATGGCGATTTTCAAAGCTCCGCCTACACAATAAGTATGCCGTGAGACCCGTGGGTGCGTCACGTAGGTATCCCCTTTCTGACACCAGAAATGTTCTACAGACACAATTAAAGCTTTACCAAGTCAGTGTCAAAGGAAACCCAAAATTAAAGGGAGAATTTTTAGAAAGCCGCTTTTACCGCACGCATCACGCTCCGGTTAATCAAAACATCTTTAACACCACGTTGGGTTTTAACATTGTAAAAACAAGCACTGGTTCTCACCTGCTCCATAATGTCTTTGACCTTATCCTGCTCGCAGTCCAGGATCACTCTCCTCTCTTTTTTATTCTCCAGATCCTGGAAGAGCGAGCGGTAGGCCTCGTCTTTCCGCTCGTCCTTCAGGTTGCCCACGTTGATAGCCGTCACCTGCCATTTCTTCTCCGCTGCCGTGTCTAGGACGGCCTGCAGAGTGGACAAGCCTGCGGAAGGAAAAACAAAAACTCTATGACCATATAACCACGGTTTAGCATGAAGAAGTAGAAGTGCATTGTGGGATTTCACGAGTGCACGGGATATCCTTTACTTCGCTTTTAGGCTATGAGTTAACGAATGTTTAGCAGAATGTTTTCCGAACATTTGGTTATAAAACGAATGTCTGGTGTTTTAAGTCTCTGTACCTATTTTTTTGTCACCCAATCACATTTAAATGAAAAATCTGAAAATTTCTACTCACTGCATTTCCTTCATTAAAATTTAAATTCCTAACGGATCTGCTGTAACTTTTAACACGTGACGGTGAGAACGAGAGACCTGAGACCCATCGGTCTATTTGCTGCTGTGTAGACTTTGTGTCTATTAGCATTCAGCAAGTTTGTGTGGTGCAAGTTATTAGCATGCTAAGTATCATTTGAGATTAGCTTTGAATAAAGCTAGCTGCTGTACATTAGCACTAATTTAGCAACGGGACTTGAATTCAGAGTGGGATTTAAAAGTGGGAATCTTTTGCATTTTTTTTCCATCTTGTGTGTTTTTCAATTCGATCTAACTGACGTGCTGAGGTTAGGATTGTTGCCTGGCTTCAGTCTTAATTACAGAAGCCTTCTTTGTTTAAAGGAATCTCACATAGGCCTCGCCATTGCTCGAACGTAGCCCCGAGCCTGACTCAATGGAAAGCACAGAGGTTCTAATTTACCAGCAATGAGCTTCTGTCTTCAGGAAACCTGCACTGTGAAATACTGAGGTAGAGCTAGAAAACCCCCTGGAGGATTCTCTCTCTCTCTCTCTCTCTCTCTCTCTCTCTCTCTCTCGCTCGCTCGTTCTCCATTTTTTTAATTTGTCATTTTCTCATCTTGATCTCGCTTCATCATTCTTCCACATCCATTCCTTTGCCCACTTGATTTCATCTCCTTCTAGGTTCTTACTCTGACACCCCCCCATCCTGCACTTTCTCCCTCTCTGTCTGTCTCTTTTTCAGATAAAAGACCACGGATGATTACATATCTAGGTCTCACAGGGAAAGGTTTATTCCTCCAAGCAGAGCGGAGGCACAGATTCAGCACCCTGGCCTTTAGAGCCATTTGCGTCATAGCATCGTAGGTAGCTGTGTTCATTAACAGAATGTCGTGGGTTCGAATCCCAGGAGAGCTGTAGGGTGCTTAAGCAAAATGATTTAACCTTTAACCGCTCAGGTTTAAGCCTGTGGATTCTGATATCTCAGGAAAAAAACAAACACTCAGGGGGTGTGCTGTTATAAGGAAATAATCAATAACTAGCCTTTTGCGAGCATACATACATGACTGCAAATGATTTTCTTATAAAAGCACCAGCATTCAACGTTTCAAACATTCCCTGCTTGTAATTTAGGTCACTCGCTATTTACCGGCTCGAGTCAGGTGAACTTCAGTGTGTGAGCCGAGGAACAGATTAAAGCATAAGAGCATCAAGACGGTGAATATATGAAACATCCTTGTGCTTAGTGTAATACAAGATGTTACATAAGGATACTGCGGCATTTCGGGTAATATGAATAGTCATGAAATGGCTTGGAGGTTGATATTTGATTCTCTATGCTGTCCTTTTGGAACATAGGCTGGGACAGAATAACCAATAGGATTCAAGATATGCCCTAACCCCCGACACAAACAGGTGTAGCTTGTTAATAAGAGCATTATTCCACAAAACACTAAACGCAACTATTAAGAAAGAAAGTACACAGCATGTCTATTTGATACATTAAAAAAATCCAAATTGCTGGATAAGTTAAGAAAAGTAAAGTAATAAAGTAATAAACAGTAAAGTAAAGTAATAAAGTAATAAACTACTTTGTTTACATTTTCCTGGTTTAAACAGTGCGAGTTAAGTGCATTAGCTATCATTAGCTATATGGATGGAAAACACCAGGGACCGCCCGATACGATATTATCACCACATCTAGGTGCAGATTCGATTTATATTGCAAATCTGCAATTATCACAGCGATTCTATAAATATCCCGATTTGACATTACAATTTTTTCCCGTTTTTTGTTGCAATTTGAAAACCTTGAACTGTTTGAACCATGTAAAAAACCCAAAGGATTTATAAAAGACACTCGTTTTAAACTGATCTCTGGTATGTCATCCGACATGATTGTTATTTTTAAACAAAGTTAGCAGCGTGTGCGCGTATATGCCACCTGTAGGATTACAGAGGAACGGCAACATTTCACCACCTTGAATTCAAACAAACGTAAATAAAAAATGAATCAAAAGAACCGAATTTGGAGTCGGCACATGAATCGCTGCACTAAAGAATCATACATAACAGAATCGATTTTTTTTCTGCTTGCTACAATAGTTACCTTGATAACCATGTTTTTGGTTTCATCAGACTCTCATCAAGAACGACATACTGTACTTTCACTCACTCTCACTCATTATCTTAACTGCTTATTCCTGTTTTCAGGGTCACGGGAGAGCCGGTGCCTAGCCGGCGGCATAGGGCG
>JAOVVH010000040.1:10623579-10631079 GCA_028566435.1 Scorpiodoras heckelii
TGGAGTTTTTAAACACTGTGTTCACTTCCTGTGCACTCTATGAGACACATCCACCATATTGCTCCACCCTGTAGATGCAAAGTCAGAGACTGTAGCTCTTCTGTTGTTGCACAGTTTGTCTTAGTCATCCTCTAATCCTTCATCAGTGCTCACAGGATGCTGCCTTGCTTGGTGGACTATTTTCAGTCCAGCAGTGACACTGAGGTGTTTAAAACCTCCAGCAGCACTGCTGTGTCTGATCCACCCAATAATCGTGCTAATCAACTATTATAAACTGGCTAATAATTAGCAGCTGTCCGAGTCTGCCCATTTTGTCCAGACTTGTTATGCCATTTGCAACATACAGTAAATTAGAAATGGAAACAATCAAGTCAAACACGATTTTTTATTAAAAGGTATTCCTTGGTCAAAGAGGGCGGAGCTTAGGGTAGATACTGTATGTTTAGCCAATTGTAAATGTGCATACATGACATCCCCGGAGTTTCTTTTCATCTTGAGCAGCGCGGCCTAACTCGTCTTCTTACGTAATGTAAATACGTTTGCGCTACCTTTCATTCACGTAGCTAGCTAGCTAATTTATTGGAAACCCTACTACATATCGTGCTACCTGCAACGTCAGACCATCACCTCATAAATGCTTTTAAGGATGTCTTCCAAGGTTATTTTCTTTTTCCCTTCCGTATGCAAATACGGCTAGAGTCTGCTGAGCTCCCAAGGTCCCTTTTGGAGTCAGTATGACCTCATTGTGTCACGTAGCTCTTGTGCTGTTTTAAACATGCGTAAAATGAGCTTAGCTTTAACCGTCTGGACGACTTCTGTCTAAAATTACAAATTGTTGATATCAAGGTTTAGCTGCTTGATGGCCTGCTTGGAGAACTTCAAATCTTTTGATAAAGCACTGTTACACGATATATGATGCAAACGCTTAGACTGCGCATTTCATTAAAACGTCTGAAGGCAGGTTACGAGTCAGGGTGACCTAATTACACTGCATCTTCTGCCCCTTATGTGCTTTTAACCATGCTTAAAATTAGCCTCTGCTGGCCGTCTTGCCATCAGCGAATCAGACAGAATAGAAAAGCTATGAATATGTTGAGGCCACTTTTTTTCTGGTGTGCAGAGCGAGGCGCCTGAGTGCTTAATAATTCATGTTTAAAAAGCTTTCAGGAAAAAAGAATAGCTGAGCAGTCTGGGTTTATAAAAATGTTCTCATGTATAAAGCTTCAGGTGAGGTCAAAGATGAAGCACTGAGAGATGTAGGTCTATAGCGATGCCTGTGGGGGAGCTGTTTCAGAGAATCCAGTAGTGTCTGTGGTGGAGCTGCATCATGAGGATCGGTGAGATAAGTGGTGGACCTGCTTTCTAGAATCCAATAGTGCCTATGGTGGAGCTGCATCATGAGCCTCGATGAGATAAGTGGTGGAGCTGCTTCCTAGAATCCAATAGTGCCTGTGGTGGAGCTGCATCATGAGGCTCGGTGAGATAAGTGCTGGAGCTGCTTCATAGAATCCAAAAGTGCCTGTGGTGGAGCTGCATCATGAGGCTTGTTGAGATAAATGGTGGAGCTGCTTTCTAGAATCCAAAAGTGCCTGTGGTGGAGCTGCATCATGAGGCTCGGTGAGATAAGTGGTGGAGCTGCTTCCTAGAATCCAATAGTGCCTGTGGTGGAGCTGCATCGTGAGGCTCAGTGAGATAAGTGGTGGAGCTGCTTCCTAGAATCCAAAAGTGCCTGTGTTGGAGCTGCATCATGAGGCTCAGTGAGATAAGTGGTGGAGCTGCTTCATAGAATCCAAAAGTGCCTGTGGTGGAGCTGCATCATGAGGCTCGGTGAGTTAAGCGGTGGCCCTGCTTAGTAGAATCCAAGAGTGCTTGTGGTGGAGCTGCATCATGAGGCTTGATGAGATAAGTGGTGCACCTGCATCATAGAATCCAAGAGTGCCTTTGGTGGAGCTGCATCATGAGGCTCAGTGAAATAAGTGGTGGAGCTGCTTCATAGAAAATGAGACCCGCACCACGGGGCCCAGTGAGGCTGATGATGGAGCTGCAGCTGAACAGTGAGACCAGTGGTGAAGCAAATCTGTTGGTCCAATAAGGTGTTAGCGGAGCTGTACTGTTGACCCCAATGAGAACTTAAGGTGGAACTGCGCTATTGGGCCGAAGAAGACCTAGGGTAGATCTGCTCTTCTGGGCCCAAGGAGACCTGTGATGGAGTCACCAGTCAATTTCATATTGATATCTGTGGTGGAGCTGTGCAATGGGTCCTAATAAAAATTGCTGCCCGACGATGACCCTATGGTGAAGTTGTGCTTTTGAATCAATTAAGCCTATGGTTGAGCTGCACCGTGGGGCCCAATAAGACCCTGGGACCCATCGAGACGCGTACATGTGCCTCCATCATTTATTTACAAAGATCACCGCAATGCTTTTGAAGCAATTCACACTTCAGAACCTTGAGGTCATGGGAACCTGGTGAAGCGGTTCTTCCCATCATTCGGTAGAACTAGTGAAACCTCTGCATCGATTTAAAGTCGTCTAATTGCCTCGACGTACCGTTTGTCTTCTTCAAATCACTAACAGAACAGCGTGCAGGTTCGTCTCACTGAGACAGACAGAGTTCCTGCACAGTAGTTTCAACGGTGTACGACGTCGCCCTCTACTGGTCACAACTGAAATAACATGGAAAATGATTTCCAGCTCAAACACAGAGGAACATTATTACATAGCTTTAATTAAGTGCGTTTTCATTTGAATACGCTTAATCTGTTCTACTAAATACCGTTTCTTTTTTGCAGAACTCCCTCACAATTACTATTTTATACCCGTCCCGGAGAGAATGATGAATTTCCGTCATCCAGCAGTTGATTGACTTTGATGGAAAATGAATGTCGGAGGAAATAAAAAATAAAATAAAAGTCAGTTTGTGGAAGAGAACATTATACATTTATTACTGAACCACCCTTTGAAATCCAAACGACTGGGAATCGGGGTCAGAGAGGAGAGGGGGAAAACAAAACAACCAACCAAACAAAATCATTGCACTACGTAGTAAAGCGTTACTAGTAATAACTCTCATAGAAAATGTACAAATGTTTGTTAAAAATTTTTATATCAAGCCTTCAAATGATTTTGGTTACAGATATTATACATACGAAACTACATGTTAAATGATACAACTGTATTTTTTAATGGAAAAAAATTAAAAACCCATTTAAAAAGAAAAAATAAAAGGATCAGAAGCTCTCATTCATTTAGCAAAAAAAAAAAACCCAAGAAAAAAAACACCTTAAATAGTAAAAATGAGGTAACTGCTATTGTACCAAGCAGGAGGGAAAAACACGTACATTATATAAAGTAAAACATCGGGTTTAGTAAAGTCCATGATCCATGATGAGAAAACGAGAGGGATATCGCCATGCTGCGAGCGCTGTATCGGCGATATGGTGCGACGTGACGTGTTGCGAGGCGATACGATACGTGACGATGCTGGAAAACAGCTGAAAGGCATCTGCAGTTAAGACACTACGGGTTTGCGAGCTACGAGAGATTGACGATGTAACCGATTATTCCACTCGCTCACGTTCTCACTGGCGCACACACCCAGGTCGAGGCAGGGATGGTCATGATTATGATGATCCTATGAAGCGTCTATGGCAGGTTATTACACACACACAGGATCAGAGAGAGAGTGAGGGAGAGAGACCGGGAAAAGAAACAAGTCAGTTGTGCGTTACTTTCATAATAATACGTGATGATACAAATTCTACACACATACACACACACATGGTTGTGCAACCTGATTTTACATTTAGAATAACGTGAGAAAGTTGAACTGCAGGGTTTTCATAAATGGTGCTAAGTGCTGAATGATGTAGTGCTGAGTATGAAAGTGTCTCTCTCTGTCCCAGTTTCTCCACTTTAACACTAGAAGACTGTTGGGCCGGAGCTCCAAAAGAGCAAAACTGCCCGTGCTCTCTGAGTGAACAGGCTTACATACGCTGTCTCCCATGTCAATCACAGCGACACAGGGCGATCATTGGAGTCTGTGATCACGGGGCTGGGGACCGTGGGGGGGTCACTTAGGCGTTTTACTTTCCTCGGCAGATGGGAAAGACGTCGCAGCTTCACGCATCTCAGAAGAAGCGAATTTATACGGAAATTCTAAAGGTTTTGAAAATCGGATCCTCTGGGCCGTGTTGCGTTTCGTTAAGTCTCTCGGAGCACTTTCTGACAAAGCTGGAAAGAATCCAGGAAACTGGAAAGGACATCAATTGTGCGAAAGTTTACTGTTAAAAATGACCAAGAAATCATCCAACAGCTGCAGCGTTAATGCTTAGGATAATGCTAACAACCGTGGTTTTATTTTTTTATTTAGTTTTTTAGAAATCGACAGTTTTCCCCCCCGAAATCGTGGCCTTGCAAAAGGGTCCTTGAGCTCGCCGTTAGTCACGCTGTTCTCGAAATGCTACGTAGAAATGTGCGTCGATAACCTGCCAAGACGCGAGAGGATGAGAAGATACGTTTCTTTAAAAAATAAAAATAAAAAAGAATAAAAAATAAAACCATAAATAATAAAGGCTGCTATGGAAGGAAGACTACATCCTTCTTTTCCAGTAATAACGATGGGACGCTGGAAAAGAAAGAGAAACGGACTCTTAAGGCTGGAGAGCCAATAGAAAAAAAATAATAAAATAAAATTTAAAAAATTTCCGCTCGAGTTAAGGCGCCTCCTGACCAATCACACGCGAGCATTTGCAGCCAATGAGAGACGAGAGAAGACATGAGAGCGGGAAGCCAGTGTTCTGTACCACACATACAGCATAAATAACACACGAGTAACCCAAAGACACATACACACACACACACACACACACACACACACACACACACACACACACACACACACACACACACGCTCACAGTATTCCAATTCTATAAGACTGCTAGGTCATAACTGAGCAAACCCCACCCATCTTAATATATAGATACAATTTTCTCCTCAGTTTTGGAAGAAACAAACAATTTCTATTTTTGTCATTCTGTCCCTCTATATTGATACATACATAAGATTTATATGCAACATCTGTATTCGGAAAAAGGAAAAAAAAGGGGCGGGGCTTGGACATGCACCCATACAAGCTGAATTCACACGCCCGGGAATGTTAATACATACACACACACACACACACACACACACACACACACACACACGCACACACGAACGCACGCGTGCACGCACAAAATGATGACCTCAGCCACCCTGTACCCACATGAAGAACAAGAAATATACAAATAAAGGAATAAGAAAAGAAAAATAGATGAGTGAAATGGCAGTGATGGTGTGTCCTGGTTTGAACAGAGAACCGTCTTTGGATTTTGGGTTAGTGTAACAGAGAGAGACAGTGCGTGTGTGTGTGTGTGTGTGTGTGTGTTCAGACATCTGTGCTTGCTTTTTAGAAGAACGACAATGTGATCCAAACAGGAACTAGTCACAGAGCTTTTACTGAGAAGAGGGAAAAAAAAAAGTGTGTGTGCGCACGTGTGTGTATTTCTCAAACAAAGTCCATTTGGAGAAGAAAGACCAAGAGAAACTGGTGGGGTGGGGTGTGTGTGTGTGCGCGTGTGTGTGTATGTGCAAGATGGGTGGATGGCAGTGAAGTGTGTCGGGATGTGTCACTCGGAATCCCGCTGGACTTCGGAGGCGTCGGCTCGGCAGATCGGACAGGTTCTGTTAGCCTGGAGACGGGGGGGGAAGATCACACACACACACACACACACACACACACCATGAGATCACATCAGATCAAAGGTCAAATCAATATGACCAATAAGAGCAGTTGGTTTACAATAACATATAGGCTTTGATGTCTGCGCGCATGCACACACACACACACACACACACACACACACACACACACACACACACACACACCCCTACCTTGAGCCATTTGTCGACACACTTAGCATGGAATTCGTGATTGCAGGGCAGGACTCGGAGCAGCTGTCGGGACTCAAAGTCGCACATGCACACCACACACCTGAAACACACACACACACACGGTTAAATCACAGGGTACCTATAAAGTGCACTACAAGAAGCTCAACACAAAACCTCTTATAACACAAACATCACTAGTGCTGCTGCTCAGACTGATCATGACTGTGTGTGTGTGTATGTGTGTACTGTACTCACAGGGTTTGCTCAGACTGGTGGTTGCTGGGGTTGAATCTGTAGGAAGGCAGCTGTTCGATGTCAGCTTTTGTCAGGCCGCGTGGTTTGGCTTCCCCGAGACGTTCGGCGAGGTTCAGCAGAGCCTTCAGACACACACACAAACGTCAGCTACTGTACACAACACAACATGACTGCCAGGTTGCTGATGTTACAAATCTTATACTCGTCTACGACTTTTAGACACGGCTCATGTTAACACTCTGGACTGCCATTAATAAATGGCAACCTAGAAAACCTCCGCCCATACACCCAACCATGTGGACATTCTAATTTCATAGACATAAACGATGCTCCACCTCGTAATTCTCCACTTCTCCGTCGTCTACGTCCAGCTCTAAGCTGATGGCAGGCCCCACTGCTGTGGGCTGCACCGGAAGAACAGATCTACACAGAGAAAAGAGAAAAGAGAAAAAGAGAAAAGACAGCGCATGAAATGACTGTTTGATGCTCATGGGGGGGGGGGGCACTGCTTGGGAAAACCCAGAAACTCACAGGAAGTACGGAAGGAGGCTGGGATGATACGGGGGCGGAGCCACGGCTTGCTGCGAGCGGTAGCGCCGGCCCGTGATTCGTCGAGGCATGAAGTGTGGATACGGCTGAAAAGAACGAAGGAGAGAGAGGTGTTGACTTCATCGACTCCGTATTCAGAATGTTGTGGGTTCAGGAACGTTGGGGGGGTTAGAATACTGACCACTCCGAAGAGCTCCTGTGGCAGGGGGTCGTGAGAGAGGAACTGCAAAGGCGTGGATGGAGGCAGGGGGCTGGGGTGGCCCGAGTGGGCGTAGTTAAAGCTGCCTCCTACGGGCAGGTGATCTCCGAGCAGCTCTACCTCATTCTCAATCCTCTGTAGTGGCTACACACACACACACACACACACACACATGCTCTAACATATATACATACATACATATATCTATACATCAGCATGTTAGCGTGTGTATACTCACTGATCTCGACTGTTGTGTTTGGAAAGGCAGGAAGTGTGTAGGCGGGGGCAGGTGTGGCGGGTGGTGATGGTGCGAGAGGTGGTGCGGCGGGTGGAGCAGGAAGGCCGAGTCGCTGGAAAGGAGGGATGGAAAGGCGTACGGCACGGGCAGGTGCTGCACCGAACACGCGGGCAGCATCTAAAAACAGGAACAAAGTTAACAACAATGAAGAAACATACATCTCGAACCTGGAGTTCTGTGATTCCAACACAAGGTGGCAGCAGAGTATATCATCTCACACACACACACACACACACACACACACACACACACCGGAGGTGGACA
>JAOVVH010000040.1:10689199-10700199 GCA_028566435.1 Scorpiodoras heckelii
TGTATATGTGTGTATTTTTTACAATTGATAATCTAATTGCACTACATTTTATTTTCTCATCTTATTTGTACATCTTTCAGGTACAATGTTTTCTTGTGTGTGTGGGTGGATTTGTTTTTTTTTTTTGTTGTTTTTTTGTTGTTGTTTTGGAAAATAACTAAAACCGTGCTTGAGGAAGTGTTTGCGTTTGTAAAATTATATGTATGTTCTGCTTTTTCTCCTCAATAAATAAATAAATAAATAAAAAAACAAGACAGAACTGTCAAGAATGTCAATGTCAACAATTTCAACTAATTCCTCTAACCAGGAAGCTTGAGGCTGAGCAGTTAGATATTACCCAAGGCTAGCAATTCAGCTGTTTAAAAGCCAGGTCATGGAAAGGTGTCAAGAGAGTAAAAACAAAACAGAACTGTCAAGAATATCAACATTTCCCTCAGATCTGCTGTTAGGTTATGTAGAAAGTGATTTGAAGTTACATTGAACATAAGCTGTGCTCGTTGCTGTTAGCGGTTAGCCATAAGAGCGCCTGTAAATGAGTTCCTATAGAAACCTGTGTTTTGAATTACAGCTGGAAACACCCTTAGAACTGATGTGATAGAAAATTAATCAACACCTTCCAGCCAATCAGAATTGAGAATTCGGGAATTCGGCACAGCGGTGTGAAAGACATGGACATGATCTCCATCGTCTCCTGCTTGTAATCAAAAGCTCCACAAATCCTGATTCATCAACTGGAATTCAAGAGCCGTCGTCTAATTGTACAACACACACACACACACACACACACACACACACACACACACACACACACACACACACACACATACATACACACACTCAGTGATTGAAGTGAAATCCGCCTGTGTGTCGCTCCTACTGTGCATATCAGCATAACAACAGCCATTATAATGACAGATAGGAGGACCGACACGCTTAGCACAGGATGAGGTGGAAATGTGTGTATGTCATTTGGGGGGTGGACGGTTAATGGGGGGGCGAAGTGGTAATATAGGGGGTGAACTCGCCCTCCTACTGGTAATGACTCCTGCTGAGCTTCTTAAAAGGAGGGAGGGCCCGGGGCCAGCTGTGGGAACAGACGCTAGCTGTCATATCTCTCGTCTGTCCTTTTTACCTTTCCTCCTCTCCCTCTCCATCCCCCTCGCACTGTTGTTTAAACACTTCTCGCCTCTTTTATCCTCATTTAGACTTGTCGTCACTGTGCACATTAGATGAAATGTAATTGTATCTCTCGTCGTTCATATTTCTGTAAATTGCCCATTGTTTCCCTGGTCTAATAGTGATCATCGCTGGGCACTTGGCCCAAAGCCAAGAACAGAATGTAGACTTTACATCTGTAAAAAATGGAATAGTTCAGCAACAAAAACCTAAATTTCAACTTACACCAAGACCTCAATCAGCCAGGACCTGTTTGTCAAACCAAAATCAAACTAAATGCAGCTGGAGACTGCAAGACTGCAAAGATGTGACTTATCACCCACTAAGCTCCACCTTCCACAGCATGACAGTGGAATTGAAGCACAATATAGATATCATGAAGCTTTATGCCAAACATATGAAAGTTTGGGCATTTGTTGAAAAATGAATTGATTAGACGTTAAGATTGATGTCCGTTTCACAAAGCAAAAGAAGCAAAGATATCAAACGTTTCATGGCTGAGCGACTACATTAAGGGTAAGTGTTACGTGTATGAGCATCCCAGTGAATCTTATATGCTGGCGGTAATGTTTTAAGAAGGTTCCTGCCGGATTTAATTCCACTAAATTTACTTGGGTAGCCCATTGTTTAGAGATGCATTAGGTTTAGCAAGCCTCTCGGGCAGGAAAGTTATTCGTATTCAGAGTCAGGTTACGCAGCTGCTCAAGCTGAATCTCTGAAACTCCTGTTCAGATCACTTGCATTTTCTTCACACATCCAAGGTTGCCAAATCTTCCTTTAGTAGATGTGTCTTGAGATGTTACACTTTATTTAAAAATGTTTCGATCACTTTAATTGCACAAGGACAGTATGGCTGCTACATTCATTATTTAGCAGCGTATAGAATAGCACTTGATGCAGTGCATCATATTATTTAGCATTTTATGTTATTTTTATATAGTTTGTGCAACGTAACTAAGCCACGAGACAGTAAATCGAGTTAATACGACACCATGCAAAATCATTGCAAGATCAGAAATGAGCGTAACAGGGACACGCCTCTTTTTTATGCAAACTCCGCCCTGTGTGTTCTATATAAATGCGATGCAGTGCTTCAGTCTAAAGTTTTATCTGAAGTTAGATATTTCAGTATTAATACATTACAACCCTAATCCTGTAATCATAACACGTCAAGGCCACAAGAAGCAACAGAGATGTACAGTACAACCCCTCCACCTCCACCCCCTCACCCTGATTGATTTTTTTTTTTTTGCACTACTTCTTTGTAGCTTCAGCATCACAACCCGCCATGTTTGAACACAGCCGAGGTTCATTAAGAGATCGAGCTAAAAATTCCCGGAGTGTGTAACCTCTCTGTCTCACACACACACACACACACTCACGCAGCTAATGGGGATGTAGGCTTGAGGGAAGCCGTTGGCATCAGTGACAGGATAAATTACTCGCTGCTCCGTTTCGTTTCGTTAGCGTGCGGCCGTGTTGTGTGTTCGTTCGGTTCCAGTGGCTGAGGAGCAAATGAAGAGCTTTACTCTGACACAGAGTGACCTTTAAAAAAGAGAGAGAGAGAGAAAGAGAGAGAGAAAAGAGGATCAGCTGTACTGTGTGCTGGTGTTAAACAAGAAGTAGGGCAGTAAAATGTAGTGAATATGGTGTGTGGTTTGGGATGTGTCCTCAGTGGGCTGGTAGTGTTGTGAAAGTTGTGTTGATATAATGAATACACAGAGTGGTCTAGGAAATTATAATTTGGGACACAGCCACTGTGTGTAGTTTGGGACAGGTCCATGCTAGTATACAGCAGTGGACTGATCCAGTAGTGGTGTGTGGTTAGAGACATGCCCGCAGTGAACTGGTGGGATTGAACTGGTGGCCTGTTTAATAAATAATGTGTGTGGTTTAATGTTGAAGTGACATTTGTTATGGTGTTTATGTGGCCTTTTTAGTGTATAGGCTATGTGGTTTGGGACACATCCACAGATATTGGTGACTCATTGTGGCCTGGCTTTGTGATTTGGGACGTGTCCAACATAACCCGATAAATGGAAGTTTATTTGGCCTACATAGTGAATATGGCTTGGGGTTTGGGACAACCCAAGGTGTGATGCTTATGTGGACTATATATGGTGTGTCAGTTGGGATATGTTCACAGTGGACTGGTAGTGGTCTGTTTAGGTGGCCTACAGAGTGAATTGAGGTTTAGGGTTTGGGCCACGTCCAAAGTAAACTGACAGTGGATGTTTCTATGGCCTATATACTGTACAGTATAGTGAATATGACAGTACTCATGCAGAATGAGACATGTCCATAATACTCTGAGAACGGTATGACATTTGTGATGGCCTGTTTGGAAAACATCTACGTTACTCCGATAATGGAATGGTGTTTATGTGACATGTTATTGAGTCAGTCTGGTTTGTGGTTTGGGACACGTCCAAATTGACTGATAAGGCTGATGATATATATATGTGGTTATATATTTAGGACACGCCCACAGTGGACTGATAGAGTGATAGACATTTGAGACCATGTTTATCTAGCCTATGTAGTAAATAGTTTGACACATTGCTCTGATTATACTGAGATATTTGTAGCGGCGTCTGTCTGGACTACCGGTACATAGTGAATAAGGTATGAGGTTTGGGACACGTCCACAGTGGGTACTATGCTAGTATAAACGTGCCTACGGATTACACGGACTGTGTATAATATGATCCACTTAATACAGTGTATTCTGTATAATATTAAATACATTGAATTGGGTCATCTTTCAGAGAAACCGCTATCTGTATCCTCTTTAACACTCTCTCTCTCTCTCTCTCTCTCTCTCTCTCTCTCTCTCTCTCTCTCTCTGAAAATGGACCAATCTTGGAGATAGGCCCGAGGAGCGTTCTGTTCAGCGATGAATTGAAGCCCTTTTCCCAGATGCCGCTCAATTTCCGCCGAGCTTTTGTCATATTGGTGTGTTTGTTCCCTGTTTACAAGTGGGATTTCTCGCTCTGTGTGTATGTGTGTGTGTGTGTGTGTGTGTGTGTGTATGTGTGTGTGTTTATCAGCACTCTGTCATTCTGAGCAGCACACATACACAAAGAGAGCTCAGAGAGAAGGGGCTTAGGTCCTTAACCCTGTCGGTTTAAGCTGTAATGTTCCTGACAAGTCTAAGAGAGAAGCAGAGAGAGAGAGAGAGAGAGAGAGAGAGAGAGAGAGAGAGAGAGAGAGAGAGAGAGGAGAGATTCAGTTTGGCATACAGAAGGTTTCACCCTATGATTCACAGTGAGAGAGAAGTTCAACAACTTTAAAGCAATACTTTGGCAGAAAGTCACATTTATGAAGACGCCATAACCATATCGATGGCCATCTTGAAGAACCCGACGCGATTTTCCCATTGAATATCTCAGGAACTGCTTAAGCTACGATTTTGAAATTTGGTACACTTATACATAGCTACATTGTCTCAGTTTTCCTACAATTCCATTTGACTCAACAAACTGTCCACCAATGGCCAATTGCTTCTTGGGCCAGTTTGCACATTCTGTTTCAACCCAAACGATGGCTGCTTGCAGCTTTATTTCACTTCATTCTTGCTCTTTCTTTCAGGCATCAATATGTGGTGAGTCTAGCTGCGGGTAGGAACTGAAGTTGTAAAGAAGAAACGTCAGAAACCTCTGACCACAAGCGCCATCGGATTGGTCTGTGGAATCGTTCAAGCCAGTCATTTGGATTTGTCCGCGCCATGCCTAATTTCAACAAAACTGCAAAAATCTTGATTGAAAATGTTTCGTCACTTTGTCAGGCCAGCGTGTCCACTCACTGCCATTTCATTTACTAGACACAAGCTACGATTAGCATCTAGCTACATTCACATTCAGGTTAAACATTAGCACAAAATCTTGGTCATCCTTAACACGACTGAACAAGGTTGTAACACACAGCTATCAGAAGAAAGGTAAAACCGAGAAATGAAGATGCTCAGGATGGAGAGAGACGGAGAAAGTTGAGACAGGAAGAGAAGTAGGTAGAGAAACATGGCATGAAGTGAGTCACAGAGATAGAGAGACCGAGAAAGAGAACAGGCGAGCGGGTGACAGCACAATTAGGGATTTTAATTCTCTGCATGAGTGAGTCAGTCCAGTCTTCATGATAATGAGCAGACTCCATGCAATAAATCTTTATGATACACCGACACACACACACACACACACACATGCACACACTCCCGACTCTGCCACATCTACACTGATAATGAGGAGAACTTTTTCCTACAGCAGGTAAACACAGACTTCTGAGAAGCGCAGACGAACTTGGTGGGGCCTGTTCTATTTACAGGGCCTTATTCACTGTATAGGCGACTCAAACACCATGTCCCAAACCATGCACATAGCTCACAATTTGTCCCATGGACAGACAATATAGTGGTACATTGGTATGGTTTGGGACACACCCACGTTAGACTTGATATATACTGGTGAGATATTTGTGATGGTGTTTATGTGGCCTGTATAGTGAAAATGTTGTGGTTTTGGGACACATTCACTTGTAAAAGTGGTTATGTGGCCTGTACAGTATATTGAATGTGGTGTATGGTTTGGGACATGTCCACCTTCTTCTGATAATGTATAGCGTTAGTAATAGATTAGTAATGCTCTTGACGTGGCCTGTATAGTGACTATCGTGTGTGGTTTGAGACACATCCAGAGTGGAACGGTGAGATGTTTATGATGGTGTTTATGTGGGCTATACTGTATAGTAATTAAGGTGTGTGGTTTGGGACATGTCCAGACTGGATGCTGAGGCGCTTGTAAGTGTGTTTACAAGGCTAATTTTTGTGGTTTGAGACGCATCCACGGTGGATTGATGACGGTCAGACATTTGTTACAGTGTTTATGTGGCCTCTGGGATGCTTCCATATTACCGATGATGGTTAGATATTTGAGTGATATTACACCAAGTGAATATTCACACCAAGGTCACCACTATTATGTCCGTGTCCCAAACCATGTCTTACACACTATATAGGCCACATCACCATCTTCTCCAAACCCATGGATGGTTAATATGTAGAAGACCTCTCGGAGGTTTGTCCTGTGGTCAGCTGGATGTTGCTAAATCAGGTAAGGATCATATAGTTAGCTTCTTAGCTTCCTCCAGATTCCACCTCCCTCTCCGTCTCAGTCTCTCTGTCTCTTTCTGTCTCTCTCTAATTGGGTCTCTGGGATGATTTTCTTTCGACAGGTCCATTCATCATGAACTCGACCAGAAGGACAAATCCACCGGGAGAACCGGAGAGAGAGAGAGAGGGAGCGAGGAAGAATGAAGGAAGGGGGGGTCAGACAGCTGGATCAGAGGGTCTTTTGCTTGTCAGCTCACCTTTCTCATTTTTCCTTACTCGCGCCCTCATGAGTGGCAGTTATGAGACGAGAAGTAAAAAGAAAAATAAGAATGAGATAAAGAGGGAAACGTTTAGCAGATTCGGACCATTTTGCATATGGAAGAGTGTGTGTGGAAAATGTAGAAAAAGACGTTGAGTGAAACTTCCACTCAGCTGAAATACTAATTACCTCTTCTGAGTGACTGAGAGTGTTGCTGCTTGAACGGTATAAGCTGGTGTTCCATTGATTTTCTAGATGCATTGCATTTCTAGATGTGGGTCAGCATGCTCACTGTACCATTTATCCCTGTAGAGTCACAGTATTACTGTGGTGAAAACCAGCAACTGCAACAAGCCCTAATAGCGGTCCATTGGGGAAGCAATCACGCTGCCCCCATGCTTGAGGGAGGAGCATTGCCAGTTTGGTATTTTTCACCTAGTCAAAAAAAACCACGCGTTATTCTTTTATAGCAAATAATCATAACTAATCATATCTAACAGAAACAAAGGCAAAGTGTAAGTGCAGACAGTGTGTTTATGATCTACAGAACCATTTCTATTGTATGATACAATGCCTATATAATATATGACCTGGATAATGTCCATACATTAGAAATGCGTGTGCACCATAGTGACCTTGTTTCCCCATGCGAAAGGCTGAGATATGACCTTGACATAAAGAGAGAGAAAGAGCAAGAATGTGAGAAGTGAAGTGTACTGTATATGTCCAATAAAGCTGCAAGCAGTGATCATCATGGTCCAAGGAGAATGGGTGAGCTGCAGCACCCCCTATGGATGAAATTTCATGAAATTTGCTGTGTGTCTGTTGAATGTGGTGTATAGAAAGTTTGTTAAGTTTGAGCCATTACTTGATATTGCATGATATTGGCTAGTGAAAAGGGAAAAAAAGGAAAAGGGCTGGACCTTAGCAAACAAATCTGCTGTATCCAACACAGTTGATCAAAGGTAAAATGTACACTGGATGAGTCTACATTGTCGAAGTTCAACTGTTCATTACAGAGTGACTTTAAAACTTCAATACATAGTAGCCTATAGTATGTGGCTATGTTGTCCTTCGCTAAGCTGTTGCTACTGAATTGCTAAACCTACTGACAAGATTTCCTGATAGTTGTGTCTTTTTAACAGGGATTTCACTCATTGAATACACTTGGAAGTACAAATCAAGCTGGTTTTACTGTCATTGTACTGCGACTAGTCACATTTTGGAAGCTAGCATAACATTATTAGCCGTTAGAGCACAGATCCTCGGTTACACTTTGTTCCCAGCACATGATGCATATTGCAGTTATATCAGTTTGATCCCTATCTAGTTGGTAATTGAACAGTGACCTAAATATCTGGTTAATTATCTAGGAATCTGACTACATATGTAATTTTCTGTCTTTATAACTTGCTAGTTATTTTGATTCCTGCTTCCTGCATAGCTCAACTAGCTTCCTGTCTAAATAGCTTCATACCTGCGTTATTATCAAACTTCTGAACTGGCTAGCTTTCTAACAAGGTCATTATCTCGCTTTCTATAAGCATTTCATTAGCTAGCATTGTACTACCATGCTAACGGGCTTATTAACTAGCATGATAGTGCTAACCAACCATGAACCTTTATATTTGTGTTCAGTTTTACAGTTGGAGAAGGAGGTGTCCACGTCACACCTGATGCTGCTGTTTCAGCATTCAGCATTTAAAAAAAATATGATTTTATTTAACCAGTTTGTTAAAGAAAATTGAAAAAATCAAATTTTAGTGTGCTCTGGTCCAGAGGTCAAAATACTTACTCTGTGGAAGCCTCCAAGGCTTCATCAACATAATCTAAGGCCATGAAGGTTCGGAATGACCCGTGACATGGCTATGGAGGCGTTTCCTATTTCTCCAAAGGAAGTTTGAAGTTAAATAAAGTTCTTTTTAATGTAGTCATATAAAAGTTTAAGACTTCAGTTTGAACTTCTGCTCAATTACAGCGAGACGTTCTTCAGTGCTGGGAGATGCTGTTCATCTTTTACCCTCTTCTGTGTGTGTGTGTATGTGTGTGTGTGTGTGTTGGGGGGGCTTCTTTTACTAATCAGGTGGTGAGGGTGTATATACTACTGAGTAAGAATGATAGTGTGTGTGTGTGTGTGTGTGTGTGTGTGTGTGTGTGCGTGTGCGTGTGTTCACCTGAACATCCAGCCGTATCTTAATAAGACTCTTGCAATTACGTCCCTATTACACTCAGCACCCAGTTGGTACACACACACACACACACACACACACACACACACACACACACACACACGGTGAGTGACGTTAATTTGCATGGCTTCCTGTCCCTCTAATGGCTATTCCTTCTGTTCCCTTTCTCCTGGTGCCGAGCAAGTGCAAATAAAACAGACACGAAAAATGGAAATGTCTTAATTATTTATCTAATCAGGCTTGAAGAGCGAGTTTAATAAGGGAAGGGGGCAATTTGTCGAACTTGGATGATTCATTTTAGTCCACAGACTAACTCTCTGTGCTGCTGAGAAGTTTGGAATGCAATTAATGCATTTTTTTTGTAAGGTGGTGGGGGAGAGGAGGAGGGGAAGGATGGATTGATACAATCATTTTGTCATTTATTAAAGCAAATAACTTGCACACAGTTGTAGACCGACAAACAGTTTACGGACTCGCTCAGGGACGTTGCATTTCAGTGCACGCATCTTCACGTTTCCAAAAACAAGCCACTATCAGGCATGGATGGTTTTCAGCCAAATTATAATCAGCGATATTGTCCTTTTGGCGTTTCTCAGTGTCAAGGACACTTCCTTGGTAGGAAGGGTCCTTCCAAGTCAGGTCCTTCAGAAGATAGAGAAGACTCATTCTTAGCCAGTGTGAAGGTGTGCATCACTGACAAGGTCCCACCTTCAATTCTGTGCCTACAGTTCAAAGTAGGATTGAGGGTGCTCTAAGAACACTGAGGATACAAAGAAGAATATTCCATGATGAAGCATCCTAGAATTGCAGCCTTTAAGGATCCTTCCTTGACTTTGAGAAACAGCATTTGTGTCCATCTTACTATATGGATAAAAGTATTCAGACACCTACACATTATATCTACAGGAGCTTTTATGACACTAAATCCATAGGCATTCATATGGAGTTGGTTCCCTTTGCAGCTAAAACAGCTTCCACTCTTCTGAGGAGGCTTTGCAGTGTGTCTGTGGGATTTTTTGCCCATTCCTCCAGAAGAGTGTTTCTGAGGTCAGACACTTATGTAGGACCTGGCTTGCAATCTCCATTCTAGTTCATCCCAAAGCTCTTCAATTGGTTGAGATCAGGGTTCTGTGTCTGTGTTGCATCGTCTGACCTTCTTGTAGATCATAGGAAGAAGAAAAGTAAGCTCAATGATCTCTAAAGTCATGTTCACTTCATGTTGCTCTTCTACACTTGTCTCTACTCCATCCTGTCATTGCTTGATTATCCTAATGTGTTAACCTGTTTTGTGTTAAGCCTTTGATGAGTTGGCTGTTTCTTTAGAGCCTTAATTTCCCATTTTTTCTCTCCTTTTTTTTGACATTGTACTTCCTGGGTTTGACCCTCACTCGTTTCCTGTTTTATGATCATGAATTATTCTAGTTTAAAGTTCTCAATCTGTGTCCTGAACCCGCTCTGATTGTTGGATTGTCCCTAATAAACACCATGCTTGTTTACACACTTATGTCCTGCATCATGTAATCACACGCAACATAGACATTATGTTAAAACATTCTCAGAACACCAAGACAACTTGACTTAGAAAATAGGGTTTCTTAAGGGTTCTTTGGATAGTTGTGGGTTCTTACGGGGTTCTCCTTTGGGTAACCTTTGTGAAGAGTGATGAGTTGTTAAGAGTGCTAGACAAGAACTAGAGAGCCTGAAATTGTTAACCAGAAAGAAGAAATATAAACCACACACATACACACATATACACACCAGTCCAATCCCCGTAGAGTACTTTCTCATCATGGGTTTTGGCCGAGACCCAAAGTGCACAGCAATCACAGTTTGCCACTGTCTCCAAACTGGGCAAGCGCCCAAGCATGGGAATTTTTCCTGCTAGTGCCACTAAGGAATCGGGCACTGACCCAAAGCCATGTGTACTTGTGTGTATGTGTGTGTGTGTGTGCGATGGTTGTCCGGGCAAACGCCCAAATCCCAGCCCATTGCGGCATTGTATCCAGCTGAGCCGAAGCTGTTTTCCACGTGTGTGTGTCGTGTTGTCAGTGTGTCGTTGCTTGTGCCCCATTATCACCCCCCTGTTCCGGCCTCCTGTGGACTGGGCCACCAGCCAAAATAGCTGAGTGGGCAGGCTCCATTTTCCCAGCACAGGGGGGCGATCGAATCCAAAACTCAGGCTAGATGCCTTAACATCCCTTAGAACACACACACACACACACACACACACACACACACACACACACACACACACACACACACACACACACAC
>JAOVVH010000040.1:10700299-10717297 GCA_028566435.1 Scorpiodoras heckelii
TTTCCTCCCACAGTCCAAAGACATGCGTGTTAGGTTGATCGGTCACTCTAAATTGCCCGTAGGTGTGAATGTGTGTGAGTGTGTGTTGGCCATGTGATGGACTTGTGACCTGCCCATGATGTACCCCGCCTTCGCCCGATGACGCTGGGATTGGCTCCAGCCCCCCATGTGACCCCGACTAGCGGGATAAAGCGGAAGATAATGGATGGAAGGATGATCACTGTGCAACAGATCTCTGTGCCCCGAACACACTGGGGTACACATCTACTTTTATCGGTAGCCTATCAGTGTACTTAATTCTTTTTCCTCTTATGTGATTGGACGATCCTCGATGATTGCCGTTCGCATTCAGAGAGCTCGTTAGCTGACCAAGAGGACGCAAAAGATCTAACTTGGTAAAAAGTTTTACATTTTAAGTTGGCACATTATTTTCTTCCAAATGAAGGAAAGTTCCATTTTATCCTTACAAACAAACCCTTCACCAGGAGTTCGGTTGAAGAAAAAAAAAATTATAAAGGAGCTTGGACCGGATCGACCCAATTTACAAATTCAGCAGCAGGCAAGTGATTGATGACCATCTTACACCCGGGGCTTCTCCAGCTCTTGTTATGAGAAAAGGATGTTATGGCTAACAGGGTGTGATGTAATTAATGCCTTTTGCTGCTTTCCCTGTCTGCTGTTTCAAAGCCCTGGCACCGAAACATTGTGGACAACGACAGGGGTACTAGACTTAAAACATCTTTCTGAAAAACGCAAATGGCACGAACGTAGCCACAGCCATCTTGACAATGCTGCGAGGCTGGGGTTTCATGGGAAGCTTAGCATCGCTCAACAGCTAGATGAAGGTCACAGGACTTGCATTAGAAGGCACAATGAAAAGGTGACAAAAAATCGGCATGTCCTGTCTCGAATAATCGATTGTGTGACATTTTGTAATTGAGAAATTTGCAGCACAGAAGGAAAGCAGGGCAAAATTTATGTTCAAGTAGTTCTACTGGCCAGTGTTTAAGCAGCATTGCAGTGTGTTGCTTTTTTAAAGACTTGTTTAACCTAGATTTAGCTAATTTAAGTACTTCAGGAAGAGTTAGGTCTTTAGCTGTTGTTTGAACATGTAGGGAAAATTCATTCCACCGGCTAAGTGCCAGAACAGAGAACGGTCTTGTTGCATGCCTTCTTGTACCTTCTGTGAAAGTGTGACCAGTCAAAGCATCCTGTTTTTAAATCAACTGACCCACATCTGTTTCTTGACTACTTTTTCCCCCCAATTTCTATTATTATAGTATGTAATCACCTGCACTTGCATCTGTCACTGCTGCCTGACAGTCAGTGTGCAAACTATTGCTTTATTCTGAACATGAGTAAATGCAGTACACAAATAATAATAAAAATTATTATAATAATCTCTATGTAATTATAAAAAAACCCCATTATTCACCAATGTTGCCTATCCATGCTGTCTGCAGCCCTCTTTAATACTCTTCAGCAAATCTTCCCAGATATAATGCAATTCCTGAATGAATTATAAGCAGTTTTTAGCTGGCTAAAATTCATAACCATTTTGTCTTAGCTTTAGGGTTTAATAGAGCCCCCCTTTGGTCATGGGGTTGATAAACAGGAGGAATTGCAGTCATATTCTCACCCACAACAAATCCATCATGGCTGTCCCTACAGCTGTAAACAAAATGCTCTGATTTGTTCATCGAGAAAGGGTAAGCGTGTGTTTTAGGTGTGTGTGTGTGTGTGTTCCTAAATGATTAATGGTATTTGAATCAGACGGAGGTCTAGAACCCTGATTTTATCTGTCAGAGTCACATGTGGGCTCCACTAGTGGAATCACACACACTCACACACGTCCTGCTTGAAGCAAAGTGGAGTCTGTTAATTAGTCTTGACAGGGATGAATGAACACACACACACACACACACACACACGCACACTTTGACAACACTCCTCTCTGTCAATACATGAAGTCTAACAATCTTCTGCGTGAACATGTTTGAACAAACCCACTGAAACTCATTCCCTGTCTAAACTCACTCCTGGCTTCTGAAGATACATCAATAACACGTATGTTTCTACTGGAACCCAGAACTGACAGAACTCGGGCTGGAGCTTTATTTTAAATAACGATGGGATGAACGTCACTTAGAAATGCATTCGAATGTGGAATCGCATTAGTCCATTTGCGCAGCATGGTTTAGAAACGTACTTTTACTTATTATTAATATTCCTGGAATAGTACGCTTTGTTCTTGTCATTTGATCAGTTAATCCTTGAACGTTTAAAGACTTGAAGCGTCTTAAGCATCTGACTGACTGCATTGTGTCTTCGTGTCTTCTAGACCGGGTTGATGTTACAGACAGAAGAGCACTGTTTTCTGTCTGAGAGCGACAGAGACCAAAGTCTCTGACGCAGAACGGATAGAAATGAAAAGGACTCAATTCTCATTTGAACTGAGGACTTCACTTGGAACTAATGGTGATACACACAGTATCGTCTGCTCATTAGAAGGACGAGTAATGAGGAGAGTCGGGAGAATGAAAAAGAAACAAAAAGGGTGTGAATATGAAGAGAAAAGCGATGGCTAAATTTGGATGGCTGACCTCCGTTTATTACGAGGAAGTTAAATACTGTTAAAAATGAAAACGACTAAACTGAATTTCTTTGAAAATGTTCAGTAGCTGATTATTACAGTATAACCTTCATGATTATGACTTGACTAGCCAATATATTGTAATGTAAACACTCAAACGTCACAAAATGTCTGACCACGAGTCACTACTATGTATATATTTTACACCAGCTTACACCAGAACTGAGACTTTTAGTACGTCAAGAACATCTTAAGCTAAAATGTTGCAGTCTGGCACGTTTATTTCTCTTCCTTCTTGCTCTTTCTCTCAGCCATATTACACACTACTGTTTATATGTTTAAACCTAAGGTGGTACATTGAACAAATGATAATATTGTTCAGTAATAATAATGTACAATAATGTAATAATATTTTATCTGACAGAATGTGCATAGCAGCACATAATCAATGTGTGCCTATTCTTTCCTGCAAAACAGTTCCTCGGAGAGCGTTGTAACCGTACATCTATCACCGTGATGTATTTAGCCATTAGGATATGACGGGTGGAATATAAAAAACGACAAATCATTTAAAGAGACAAAGATGGAGGCTGGGAAAGGAAGATGTCAGGGATGGATGGATGGGGAGAACAACAAGGGCGTATGTGTGAGTGAGTGAGTGAGTGAGTGAGTGAGTGAATGAGTGAGTGAGTGTGTGTGTGTGTGAGTGAGTATGTGCATGTATGATTTGGTGTTTGATATTTATGTAATATGTGTGTGTGTGTGTGTGTGTGTGTGTGCCTGGGCTTCATCATCAGTGAAGTGTTTCAGTGTCAATAAGGTGACACAGCAAATGAAGATGAATGAATTTAATACTGTCCTGCTACAACAACTTTAGAACACACACACACACACACACACACACACACACACACACACACACACACACACACACACACACACACACAGACATGGATGTGAGAATACTGGAGATCTTTGGCTTTGAAATGATATTTTTAATTAGCATCACATACCCTGCATCTTGGAGCTGAAGTATTCAGCTCACATGGTTGCTTATGTCAGTGATACTCTTCTGTTATATTTTATAGCACAAATCATTCATTCCTGGGGCTGTTTATTAATCCAGGATCATCTGACAACTTTATTAGTATTATTAATATTATTTTAATAATTATTAAATAATAAAAAAAAATAGTACAAGTTGAGAAGGAAGGTAATTAAGGGCTTAGTCTTAGAATCGTTTGGCATGAATTTAGTGATTTGGTAAATTATTTGACAATAATTTAATGAATCAGTGGATCATATTACTTGAATTTAGTGAAATAATGACAGATTGACATGAATTTCGTGAATCAGTGAGTGTATTGATATGATTTAGTGAATCATTGGTTCATTTCAAATGAATTTAGTGGATCAGTGAATCATTTGACATGAATTTAGGAAATCAGTGAATCATATAAATGTAGTGAATCATCGAGTGTTTTGACATGATGTAGTGAATGATTGGTTAATTGGAAATTAATTTAGTGAAACAATGAATCATTTGACTTGAATTTAGTGAATCACTGAATCATAGTATATGAATTTAGTGAATTAATCAGTGGTTTGAGATGAATTTAGTGAATCATTAGATCATTTTAAAAGAATTTAGTGGATCAGTGAATCATTTGACTTGAACTTAATGAATAATTATATCATATTATATAAATCTAGTGAATCAGTGAGTGTTTTGACATGATTATTGAATCACTGGATCACTTGAAATGAATTTATTGGATAAGTGAACCACTCACTTGAATTTAGTGAATCAGTAAAACACGTGAATTTAGTGAATTATCAGCGGTTTGACGTGAATTTAGTGAATCAGTGAATCATTTGACTTGAGTTACTGAATCAGTGAATCATATTATATTAACTTAGTGAATTAGTGAGTGTTTGGCATGAATCAGTGAATCATTACATTTATATATGATTGACTGATTCGTTACATTCCTGGTATTCTTTGTTCCCTTTAGAATGTGGCATCACGTGATGCTTCACGTGGCTAGACGGGTTCTGTTGAAGTCACGCTCAGATTCAAGACGGTACAAGCAAAATGCATGAACTTGTGAACTTAAAAAAATGACCTTTATTTTGATGAACCAATAAAATTATGTCAAATATTTACAAATAATTACTTCTTCATTTCACATTACAAGTACATAAATCAATAATGCACAAACAACACTCACTCGTCTGCACGTACACTTAGGAGCCTATTTACCCTGGACTGATTTCAGGGGCCAGGACGAATGCCAGATAATTCAAATGGACAATTCAAACACAAAATAACCCTGAATCCTTGAATAATTAGAATAATCATAACATTAGCGATAACAAAATTATTTTTAAAAAAAGAAAAAAAAAGCAAGCAAATGAACAAAAACAACATATTATTGGTAACAATTATTTCCAGTCCATGGGCTGACTTGAAAATGTATGACGTATAAAACATAAAGAAATAAAAAAAAAGTGGTATGTTATCTTTGGCAAATTTTGTACCGCAGTAAATACATTCAAATATTAAGACGACGCACAGCACACAGAGGAAAAAAACATTGAGATTTGTTCATAACTACTAGAAAATTCAATAAAAAACATACATATTTCTTAAAGAAGCCATTCATCATTTCAAATTCCTCTGTATTTTGTTTGATGGTATGTCAATTTTCCATTTATTTCCTTTTTTTTAATGGGTATCTCTAGCTTTGGTGGATGCTACAGATATGTTTCCACACTGAGTATCTTTTTCTTGTTGTAGTTTCATACCGATTAACATGCTCTTCACAGCATCGCCACTTTTCCCATTGAATTGACTCTTTTTAAATAATTTTTTTAAAATTTATTTATTTCAAAAAATCGGTAGAAAAAATTGTATCAATCCCACAGGAAAGGGGGAAAAGGTCTATTAGGAAATAATTACAGACAACTTCAGATTGTACACAGAAGGCCACGATTGAATGTCATTGAATAAGTCTGGGTTTAGTCTGCTTTTCTTTTCTTTTTTTTGTCAGGAAGTTGGCAGTCGGTAGACTGGGTCAAATTTATTTCAAGATTTTTAAAAGCCTGTTTTTTTATTTGAAAAAGCGAAGCCCTCTTTTTTTGGATGGCTGTCCTGAATTATGGGATACGAACTTATCATACCATTAATCGGCAATGCTCTTGTCATGAAAGTCATGTATTTTGAACTATTTTCCACAGTAAACAACATTAAATCAGTTCCACACTATGCTGTTTTGATTAGCCAAGTTTCTAATCGAGTAGAAACCAAACCTCCAGACGAAACCGATGACTCGTTAACGGTAACTGGTTTAAAGTGTTAAAGGAGCCCAATGAATTTCTGGGATTTCTGTAGTCTTAGTCCAACATGGGATTGGTAAAAACCCAACTTGTATGAAAGTCTCACAGTTATCTTATGATTTAGTGCTTAGGAAGGATTGATGTCCAGTGATACAACTACAAGTCAATAGAGAGTTAAAGATCTGACTGGTTTAAACTCCACCCCTGAAATGCATTAAACATGTTTATATGCAGATGCGTTTAGCGATTCTGTTGCTAATCCTCGTGAGAAGTTAGCGTTTCTATGCAGCTCTGCTGTCACGTGGCACTGAATTGAACGGTTCGTTTTCTCGCTCTCTGATTTCCAGGGAAATTCAACGTCCTATTGACAAAGAAAATCCAGAGTAGAATTGATTAATTTTATTAGCATGAAGCTCAAGGCTTTGCGAGCCAATCAGATTGAGCAGAGTGTCCAGATGAGAGAGCTGAAATGATTGAGCTACTAAAGCGCTGCTGCATCGCTCCCTTTAGGTACAGAAAAAAGTGACGAAATATGGATATCATTTCAATATAAATCACTTTTGCAGATGTGAATTTGAAATATTGCTATGCGTGAAGGTGTATCATAAATGAAAAGCTAGCTGCATTTAATAGGAAACGAGATTCACATTGCCTTTGACGCTGTCAAAGAAATTGTCTTATTCTAAAATCTTTTTCTCTTCAGCAATAATGGACAGGTTTTAGGTTTAATCCTAAAGAAGTGGGTTAGGGAGGACTGATGAGATTAGTGCTTGAGAAAATGGGGAGTGAAGGAAAGCGAGAACGCGGATGTCAGGTTTTGACGGCACAGCAGGTTTAGCACATCCCCGTGGGGATGGGTGGCATGTTCGCGACCCGCCAGAGGACAAAAGGACTACATGTGTGTACAATATGAGTTTGAAGAGGCTGACGGGAAGGGCAGGAACCATACCAGTAAAAGCCCACTTTGTGTTACTGTTTGGTGCCAGACCTGTCAATCATCGTCCTCTGAGCCAATGGGAGCTTTGGGAGAATGTCTCAGTTTAACCAGTGGGGTCAAGCCGATGGCAAGGCAATTCGTTTTCAGTTAGATTAAAAAAACCAGAGGTGGTTATTACACAAGAACAGTGTCTAAGGCAATGGCGCTATTTCATGGAATTAATCCGGAAGTGTGAAGGCTGTTTACGCATACGAGTAGATTTGCACTTTACTATGAAATGTATGAAGACGATGATTGTTATTTCTAACCACTTTCCCTAATTCAAATTGTATGAATTACAAGTTACAAAGTTCAAGGTTAGAGTTTGTACTGACCTTTTCTTATACCTTCATTCCAATGAAGTACAAAAATTACAATACAAATACAAAAAAAAAGAAATCGGCATTTCTTATGCAAATTCTTACAAATGTTTCATAAAATCTGGCCAACAGCACAGTCTCAGAACTGCTAATTCGTAAAATAATTAGCATGAGTCGATTTGCGGCAAGGGGCGGAGTTAACATTCATAGCTTTTCTTATAAATGTCACACCTTTGTCGGTATGAAATCAAGCAAAATTCATGCACATCATCCTTGCTTTGCTGAAAAATTTTGAATTAGTTGGACTGGAATGAATTCTGGGAGATGGGATGTTCTGATGATTAAAGATTCGTAAGAATTCATGTGAACAAACAAAAGGAGTTTGCCGTTAGATTCGTTTTGTATACACAGCAAAAGAAAATTGCTACTTTTTCGTGTGAAAACACCACAGTGTTATAATACGAACTTGTGACAGACTCGGCCTCGTTTGTTTGGTATAATCCGTGTGTTCGGTGATTGATTAATTAGTCTGTCTGGTTTCCTTCAGCCGTAAACACACGTCTGCTCAGTGGCACTGGCGGATCTGTTGATTGTGACCTTGTGTTCGTGTTTTTAGTGACGCGTTGTCATTCGGGATGACTCGATAGAAAAAAGTAAAGGCACTGTCCTCGATTTCAGCTGGTGTATTTCAGGTTCATAATGCCTCAGACTAAAAGGTTCAAAGGTCGCCAGGAGTGTCATGGCGAACGGCATCAAGGGTTTCTTTAGAGTTGCGTAACGTGCAACTTAAGGTCTACAAACAAAGGTATTTCTAATGCTACAGTTACAGCTCGGAACATAAAAAAGTTAAAACTATCAGCGTCTTTATATATATTGTATATTCATAGATATAATATTCGTGTTTTTTTTTTTTCTCCACATTTCACGTCAAAAGTTTTGGTGTTCGTGACTACTAAATCTACTATGTTCTCCAGTCTGTAAAAAAGCTACTCGGAAATGCACAGCGTATCCAAAAAACGAGAAGAAGACCAAACGGGGAAAAAAAATGAAACAAGATCCGGGAGCACGCACACACACCACGAACGACAGGTAAATAAAGGACACGTTTCCTCGTCCACTAGAATCTAAAGTTAGATATGAACACCGGGATCCAAGAAGCTTGCATGGCAGGAAACGATGGCTGTCTTGTACATCTTCAACGGGACACACGGGACGAATCTGTCATGACGGCGCTATGTACAGGTTGCGTTTGAGTTCGCTAAGGCCTTCACCACGGTTTCATGCATTGTCTCAGTGCAGAATGAAAGACAGAAAGGGATAGAGAGATAGGAAGGGAGGGAGAGAGATAGAGAGACAGAGAGAGAAGGAGAGAGGGAGGGAGGGTAGAACGTATCGCTGAATGATTTGTCTCCGTGCTTACTGTCTTGAACTGGATCTTTGGGGAGGTTCAGGAGACTGATGGCACTTTCTCCAGAGGAGGAAAGAAAAAACTGTTTTTCAAGGTACGACCGCTTGTCATTGTGGTGGTTCCGTCTTAAGGGAATATTGTTTATATTGCATACCTAGGAAGTCAGAGGAACATAACAAGCTACATACCGTGATCAGGATCTAGTACCTTATATCACTTTGTACCTTTGAGAACCAAAATGTTCATGTACGGTGTTTTTTTCCCCTAATTTCCTATTGGTTAAGTTCAGGCTAAACAACATCCCTCCCTCATGGGCCGGCTTAAAATCTTCATATCACGATCCCTCTGAAATTATAACCGGTCTTAGAACCGTTTAAAAAATTTTTGCTTAAAAGGTGTCTACGTTTATGTAAAAACGACGTCAAATCAAAATAATGCTGTGTTAGGGAAAAAAAAGCTACCTAACTGTCTACGAAACCTTTCGTTTCAGCCAATTCTGTTGGCACGCCATGGCTAAAAACGTCTCTTTTACCAGTGAGCGTTCCTCTGATCTAATCTTATAGGAGCAAAACATTTTATGGAATTTTACCCAAAATTTGCGCTGACATTTTTGTTTTTTAACATTTTAAAATTGTCTCCTGCTAGAACTGGAACTTGTGTCCGCGGTAAACTTTTACACATACACTCTTTTCATATATATTACTCTGTCTCCATCATAAATAGCTTTAAATCTGACAAAAGTACAGGGCATTTTGTACACGAGTAAAGAGCATTTATCTACACGGAGAAAGAGAGGAGGCGCTTCCACGTGCCGCTTTTTTATAAATCACATACAACACATTCTGTGCAGTTCACAGTATGATATCTTTTTTTCTTAAAAAAATGACTTCAGTTCTTTTTATCACAGCGACATGATGTTGTATACGTCATCATTTCGTTAGTTCGGTATTTTAGAAATACTAGTAGGTGCTAGCTAGTGTATTGGGTTTAAATCTCTAAATGTCTACTGGAGATCCCTGGACTAGTCGTGATTAATGATAAAAGTTCAAAAGGTGAATAAAAGGACTGATGTGCGACTGAGATGAAAAAAGGATGTAGTCTCTCTTTCTTTCTCTCCGTTCGTCTCTCCTCTCCTTCGCTCCATGTAGCTCTCGTCCGTCTCTTTTCCTCGCCTCTCCTTTTTTCACTCCTCCTCTCCTCTCCTCTCAGTGGCGGTCATAGGTGCTGGCCGTGGCCGTGGCCGCAGGTCCTGAACCCCGTGTGGCTGCGCCGTAGTAATACGGAGATCCTGGAGGACAAAAAACAGTGTCAGTGATACAGTTTTGCCAATGTTGAAATACTATTATTATGCACTATGGTTACTAGTAGCTTACTAGGACTAGGAATATTAGAAAAGCCTTTAGTTGTCACATGTACATTAATGCACACTGAAATTCTTTTCTTCGCATATCCCAGCATATCCCAGCTTGTTAGAAGTTTGGGGGTCAGAGCCCAGGGTCAGCCATGATATGGCTCCCCTGGAGCAGAGAGGGTTAAGGACCTTGCTCAAGGGCCCAACAGTGGCAGTCTGGCAATGCTTGGGCTTGAACCCCCAACCTTCTGATCAGTAACCCAGAGCCTTAACCATTCAATGGCCAACATACTCAGTTTCCACCTAAATAGTGTCACACATCTGATCATGCTGGTGGAAATAATACTTGACTGTGGCAAATTCTAGATAGATAGATAGATAGATAGATAGATAGATAGATAGATAGATAGATAGATAGATAGATAGATAGATAGATAGATATTAGTCACATTATTTAAAGGTGGCCATGTTGGAGAGGAGCACAATGGCCTACCAGTCTTACTCCATGATGTTATTTTTTCTGATGTCTCACGTCATTATTCTTTACAGGAAGAAACCCATTTCCAGACATGAAGACACACATCCGTCTCGATCAGTGTGTCATGGCATTAAGTGCTGATAGACCTCAAAGATGAAAAGCCTTTAGCGTCACACTGACTTTAAAAAAGTGCCTGTTTTTCTTCATCAGACTGAAATTAGAGGAGGGATGAGGGAAGGACAAGAAAGGAGATGTGATCTGAGGGAGGGATGGATGGAAGGATGGATGGATGGATGGATGGATGGCTGGCACTCTGGTGTTTTACATGTAATTTAAATACATAACTATGGCTTACTACTGAAAATGTCTGGGTATTTGTCCGTGTGTGTGTGTGTGTGTGTGTGTGTGTGTGTGTGTGTGTGTGTGTGTGTGTTTAGTGTACCTGCAGGTTGTGTGGTCTGGCTGGGAAAAAGGCCGGAAGAAGCTGCTCTTTCTGAACCTAAAAGAGAGCCGTACTCCTGCTGGAACACTGCAAATAGAAAACACACACACCATCTTGTAAGATGTGCTGCAGAACATGCAGCACTTTCCTCTAATGCCATAAAAACTACTCATCAAGTCCAATAATTGTACTAACTCGTCAAACTCGTTAAAGGAATACTTCAATATTTTTTTCAACTTAATCTCTATCTACTGTATTTGTAGCATATAAAATTACCCTGAACAAGAACTTCAGCATATTTCTGTGAACTTGTTGAAGCAAAGGTCATTTATAAAGGAAGTCTAGGGGCAGCTTTTTTGTACACCGCTTTCTTGCCATGTCTGTTTTGAATGTCTGGTCAGAAGCAACACTATGTTCTCAGAGGGCTTTGTTTGTTTGTTTGTTTATTAGCTTTTAAGCCATTTCTGCATCAGTGGTTATACATGACAAGCACAAGGTTACATCGATACACAAGTCTTTCATCAATAGACAACTTCAACTTTCAGACACAGTCATGGGGCAATTTTGTATCTCCAATTCACCTAACTTGCATGTCTTTGGACTGTGGGAGGAAACTGGAGTACCCAGAGTAAACCCACGCAGACATGGGAAGGACATGCAGACTCCACATGTTAAAGGACCCAGATCGGTCCCACCTGGGATTGAACCCAGGACCATCTTGCTGTGAGGCAACAGTGCTACCCACTAAGCCACCATGCTGCCCATTACCAGATGGAACATATTCCATGGACTTCCCAAAAACCTCTGGTGTTATGTCACCAGTTTGTATCCCCAGGCTTCCTGGTTCATTCCCAAATTCCCTGTGACTGTGTGTGTTTCCTCAGGATTCTCTGGTTTCTTACTGTGTGCCAAAAACTTCCTGGTAGGTGGACTGGCTATGGTACATTACCCCAGGGGTGAATTTGTGTAGTGCCCTGCACTGGACTGGAGTCTGATCCAGGGCGTATTCCCACCTAGTGCCAAGTGTTCCCAAGATAAACTCCTGGATCCAAAGAATGGTCTTAAAGCACCCTTAGACTACCCCCATGGGACTCCCCATGGTCTGGTCTGGTTGGAGTCTAGCACAGGTTTTTTCTTTACCATTCAAACCCACCTTTAGGTCAGGTGCTGTACTCCAGAGCTGTGTAGGCTGTAAGTGTGAGTGTGTGTGTGGTGTGTTTACCCAGCAGGCTTGGGTTGGCGAACCTCCACGACTCGTTGTATGTGGAGTACTGCGGGTGGGAGTAAGGACTGCCCGAGAACTCACCCCCTGTCATGGGAAACACAGGAGAAGACCACGAGGACTTTACAGTGGGCACAAGAGACAGGTTCAGAAAGAGTGCACATACTGGGAGTGTGTAAAAGTCCACGACTATCGAACGAGTGCAAGTGTCAATTTGCGATGGTTTTTCTCCTCTGTTGCTTCACTAGTTTCCTCTCTCTCATTCTCCCTCTCTAGGGAACTCTCTCTCCCTTCACTGACTGCCACAAGCTTTCCCTTTCTCTCGCTTCCTCCCTCGATCTCAGGCTCTGTCGGTTCTGCCTGGCTGCTTTCGTGGCCCCCCTTCCCACCACGTGTCAGCCCCCTGCTGAAAGAGAGCAAGAGCGAGACAGAAAGAGAGGCGTAAAAAGCGATACAGAGAGGAATGAAGTACAGGATGAAGCGTAAAGAGATCCCGGGAGAGGTAATCGATTTTCCCCTCAAACTGATATTTACAGCAACATTTTTGTTAGACGTTTCCCCCACATCCTCATGCCAAGTCATTATTCTTGTTTAGTTTTCAAAATAATGATATAATCAAGACATGCATTTAATTAAGACCTGGGGAATCAATGTACACGATGTTAAATGCTGGAAGAAATTTCATAAACCTAGGTAACAAAATATTACTTTAAAGTCATTTTTGTGAGCTTGCTCTCTAAGATATTTTCACCTCTCTCTCTCTTGTGTAACCATATGCTATTTATTGCTAACTTTCTTCTCTTGGAGTTTTGTTTTGGAGGATTGGGGTGCAGTGGGAAGCATTGCAATATCATAGCTCCAGGGTTCCTGGTTTGATCCTGTGAATTATTTTATGTTCTCCCCATAACAATGTGGATTTGTACCTGGTTCTCTGGTGTCCTCCAATCTCCAAAAAACATGTTGGTTGGTGAACTGGCTATACTATATTGCCCAGGGATGTCAATGAACGTGTGCATGGTGCCTTGCAATGGACTAATGCCAACCAGGATATCTTCCCAAATTGTACCCAGTGTTTCTGGGATAGGCTACACTTCCTTCAGGGCCCTGACCAGGACCAAATGGTCACCAAAGGTGAATAACTGATCAAATCTTTTATTCACAGTGCAAGTTGCAATAATTCATAGTGACACAGCAAAATCACAAAAGGAGACGGGGCATGTGCCCTTCCTCTTCCATAAGGAAGAGAGGGATAAGGGGGTCCATATCAAGGAAACTTGTCAACATGGCTGGAGCCTCTAGCAGACAGGACCTAGAAACTTCTTTGCAGTAGTTTCCAAATGTGCTCTAATGCTACATTCATAAACAATCAAGAAATATGCCACAGTTTGGAGGAAGATCACATTCTGAAACTTCCCTCCAGTGACTCCTGAAAGAAATCTCTCTCCACTGGCTCCACTGAAAAAGGCAGACTTAGCATTAAAATTAACTTTAAAAGTGAAGCAACTAATCAAGCTACCACTGACTGCCTCATTTGACAAGTATTCCTAAAGTTTTACCCAGATACATTGCTGAGTTCTAGTTCCACTGGCTGCACTTATGATGAAAGTTAATATTAGCATTGGTATTATCTTAGGTTGAATGCTGCACTTGTGATTTAAAAAAAATATTTTTCCCCACAGTTTAGCCCTGAAAGGAACCTGAACCTCCTTTATTCCTTTGATAAGTATTCCTTACTTATCAATGATCTTTCTTGACTACACCTGCATTACATTGGCATTAGCACTGGTCAGGTACTTTGGTTCATTACTGGTCAGGTACTTTGGGAGGGTTGCATCAGGAAGGGCAACCAGCATAAAAACCTGCACCAGATTAAGATACGGTGACCCCAAGAATGGGAGCAAGCCATTAAAAAGGGAAAAATATAATGAAATAACTTTGTCCATTGTTGAGTATTCCCCATAGTTTGGTCTTGATACATTATGGTTGCCATTTCCTCAAGTTCCACTTATGATTGAGTAAGTTATAGCATGGGTAGTAGCTTTGGTTAAGTGGTAGAGTTGGTATTTTAAAAGATACTTTCCCCATTCAGTCTTTGGTTGGCTATTCCCCACAATTTAGCCCTGTGAGAATGTGGAGTCTCAATTAGTCTACTTCTGATGGGGTTAGGTTAGCTTTAGCATTGTTGTTAGCATTGGAGAAGAACTGTGGTTGGTTTCTTTGAGATTGATGAACTTTTCTCTTTACTGACAACTTGTGAAGGACACTGGGCTTCTTTTGTGCATTGTTGATTATCCCAAACAGTTTGGTCCTGAGCCCTTCATATGTCCTTTTTTCCTCAGGTTTCACTTGTGTGAATAGTCCTTTGTTAAGTAATTCCATAGTTTGTCCCTGGTACTGTGCGTAGCCTACACTATAGCCACGTTTTTTCCTTTAGTTCTATTTATGATGAGGTAAGCATTATCACTGGTGTCAGCATTGGTCAAGTGGTTAATTTCTTTAAGAATGCTGCACCTTTTACAATACTGAATTATGTCTTCACCTGGATCTTTATCTTTAGATTTGACAAGAAGGGGAGCATGACACACCCTCACACCCAGTCCTACCAATACATCCTGCTACTTTTCTTTATGTTATCCCTATAAACTGACGGCTCTTTGGAGCAAGAGTTAATTATGCCATAGGGAAAGTTCTTAGCAAAAATGACTTAACTGACTACCGCAACTCTAAGAGACACGCTTTGCCACAAAATTTTTGTCAGTATTTACTGTCTTGTACCATTCTTTTCTTTATTTTTTAGCCCGAGATGCACTCCTCAATGTCTACAAGTGTATCTTCTTCTTAATGAGACCAGTTTTAGAGTAGTTAATGAGTCAGGCCACTGACGGACAGCAGGGTGACACTGTTGCTCTAAATATAATACACTTTTCCTGTGTCTGAGTGTCAAGCCAAATCTCTGCGGGTTTGTAAATCTGTGTTGGCCGTGAATTTGGCGGCAGGCGAAACCATAAGCAAAGCTGGAAGAGAAGAACAGAGCGCACGGGAGAATGGATGAATGAATTAGTCAAGGGTCAGTGATGATTCTCATTAAAAACAAATTACTGATGTTGAGAGGGGACAGCTGTGAGACTGGGGCCTAATGGCCCTTCCGTCTTGGCTCAGAACCCAAATACACCCCCCCTTTTAACTGTCCGTCACCGTACACCCCCCTCCCTCCTTAACGTCCCAGAACCCCCTGGGAGTGCTGTCAACCTGGCAGACAGGAAGTGGCAAAGACAAGTGCACCTCCCACAGGGACCTCGTCAGAAATAAAGCAGGGGTGAAAAGGAGAGATAAAGAAAGAGCTGATAGCAAAGAGTGTTGGTGTATAAAGACAATAAAACAAAGAAATTATTGCTTAAGATTTGGGTCATGTTAGATTTTGATGCTCTGATCCTCCTTAAAATTTCTGCTATTATGACCCATTTGGGGTTATTGTGATCTGTTGGTATATTTAGTCGCTAAAATCATGAGATGATAAAGTGAGATCAGACAACAGAGATCGAATGCCTAGGAAAAACTCACCCAAAGGTAACCCAAAGTACTAATGGGGGACTCACCAGGCACCATTCCTGTGAGAGACGGGGCTGAGTAGCTGCCCTGGCCGGCTGGGGGTACGTGAGGAGGGTAACCTGGAAGCGTCGTGCTGCCTAGATCACGACCTGGAAAAAAAGAAAATTGCGTCTGAGGAGCCTGAGAAAGCCATACTAAAAGTATTACAGAGTCTAATTTGTTAAAATCTACAAGCCTGTACGTAAGAAGTGTGGTGGTGCTACACATTTCCAGTAGTGTTTTATTCCTCTTACACCACAGCAATGTATTTTATGTATTAAAGAAATAAATGTCATACTTTCTATTAGTTTATACTTATGGGAAATGTTGGAGAATGTCCACAAAACAAGTTCGTTCCTTGTAACTAAGTACTATACTCGAGTACAATTTTGAAGTACTTGTACTTTACTTGCATAAATATTTCCACTTTATGCTATTTTACCCTTCCACTCCACTATGTTTCAGAAAAAAGGGAAATATTGTACTTTCGACTCCTCTACATTTATTTAATAGCTTTAGTTAGTAGCTACTTTTAAGTAGCTACTAACTAAACAGTGTTAAAGATTAAACCAGTGGTTTAATCCAAACTTCTTGGCTTCTGACACCTCATAGAAAGCATATATGGAATCTAACCAACCAGTGTATATGTAATCTAACCAACTTTTAGGAGGCTATGAGTTTGTTAACAGCACCACCAAATAGTGATTTTTTCCCTCTAAACTTATCACATGGTTTCATTTCAATAAACGAAGAAGCTACAACACTAACATGTGGCTTGCACAATGACACTTCAGTTTTAATCACCTAATAATGTCATATATAATAATATATCAGTTAGGCATGGTTTAATGTGAATGATCTTTTACTTTAAGTGTGTTAAAGACTTGTGATATCAATTACAGCTGGAATTACAGTCAGAGCTACTGTTAAGATATTTATAAGAATAATATATTTTCGAAAACAGTTGAAGGAACGGTTGTGCATGTTGAATGCCACGGCTGTCCTCCGGTTGGCTGCAATAACGACACTTTACATGGATTAGGTGACCCATGTGTGGTTAAGCAGTTCCCTTTTCTTTAGCAGAGTCACTCGGCAGCACCTGAGGTCAAGTCTCTGTATCCGTAATGGTGCAATTAAACACACAAACACACACTGATGCCTGACAGAGCCTGGCTCTCTCTGCTGTAGCTTTTGTATAGTTAGACATTTTACATGTTCCTTATGCTGACACCCCCCACTCTCTCTCTCTCTCTCTCTCTCTACATACAATTATATGCAGTA
>JAOVVH010000040.1:10733746-10745806 GCA_028566435.1 Scorpiodoras heckelii
TCTCTCTCTCTCTCTCTCTCTCTCTCTCTCTCTCTCTCTCTCTCTCTCTCTCTCTCTCTCTCACACACACACACAGAGGCAATATTCTCTGGAAAACTTAGTAAGCTTGGTTTACTTGTGTATGCTGTCTAGCGTGATCTCCATCTCCTCCTCTCTTTCATGTTCATCTCCTCTCTCTGAAGTTCTTCATCTCTTCCTCTCTCCAAAGTTCTTCATCTCTTCCTCTCTTGCATGTTCTTCATGTCCTCCTCTCTCCCATGTTCACAATCTCTTCCTCTCTCCCATATTCTTTATCTCCACCTCCCTCCTATGTTCTCCCATGTTCTCCAGCTCGTCCTCTCCCATGTTATTCATCTTCTCCACTCTCCCATGTTCTTCATCTCCTCCTCTCTTTTATGTTATCCATCTCCTCCTCTGTCCCATGTTCTTCATTTCCTCCTCTCTCTCATGTTCTTCATCTCTTCCTCTCTTTCATGTTCTTCGTCTCCTAGTCTTTCACATGCTCTTCATGTCCTCCTCTCTCCTATGTACTTCATCTCCTCCTCTCTCCTATGTTCCTCATCTTCTCCTATCTCCCATGTTCTTCATCTGCTCCTCTCTTTTATGATATCCATCTCTGCCTATCTCCCATGTTCTTCATCTCCTCCTCTCTTTTATGTTATCTATCTCCTCCTCTCTCACATGTTCTTCATCTCCTCCTCTCTCCCATGTTCTTCATCTCCTCCTCTTTCCCATGTTCTTCATGTCCTCCTCTCTCCCATGTTCTTCATCCCCCCCTCTGTCCTATATTCTTTATTTCCTCCTCTCTCCCATGTTCTCAATCTCCTTCTCTCTTTAACATTCTCCATCTCCACCTCTCTTTCCTGTTCATCTCCTTGCCTCTCCCTTATTCTTCATCTCCTCTTCTCTCCCATGTTCTTCATCTCCTCCTGTCTCCCGTGTCCTCAATCCCTTCTTCTGTCCCATGTTCTTCATCTCCTCCTCTCTTGCATGTTCTTCATCTCTTCCTCTCTCCCATGTTCTTCATCTCCTCCTCTCTCCCATGTTGTCCATGTCCTCCTGTCTCCCATGTTCATCTCCTTCTCTCTCATGTTCTTTGCCTCATCCTCTCTCCCTTGTTTTCCATTTCCTCTTCTCTTTCATGTTCTTCATCTCTTTTCTCTCATGTTCTCCAGCTCCTCCTCTCCTTCATGTTCTTCATTTCCTCCTCTCTTTCATGCTCTTCCCCTCATCCTCTCTCCCATGTTCTCCATCTCCTCCTTTCTCCCAAGTTCTTCATTTCCTCTTCTTATTCATGTTCTCCATCTCTTCCTCTCTCCCAAGTTCATTTCCTCCTCTCTCTCATGTTCTCAATCTCCTGATCCCTCTCTCTCTCCCATGTTCTCAATCTCCTACTCTTTCTCATGTTCATCTCCTCCTTTCTCCCATGTTCTTCATTTCCTCCTCTCTCCCATGTTCATCTCATCCTCTCTTATGTTCTTCACCTCATCCTTTCTCTGTTGTTCTCCATTTCCTCTTCTCTATAACATTCTTCATCTCTCTCATGTTCTTCTCCTGTCCCCTCATCCATCTCCTCCACTCTTTTCATGTTCTTGCTCTCCTCCTCTCTTTCATGTCCATCTCCTCCTTTCTCCCATTTTATTCTCTTCTCTACTCTTCTCTTCTCTCCTCTTCTCTCCTCTTATCTTATCTTATCTTATCTTATCTTATCTTATCTTATCTTATCTTGTCTTCTCTCTGTGAATGGTCAGACACAATACCTCTGTTCTGGAGGCCTCACAAGTCAAGTTCTCCCTTTCCTCCCACTTCCCTTCTGGCTGAGTCAGGTCACCGGGTCGCCACGGGCTTTTCCCAAAACACACACACACACACACACACACACACACACACACACACATAAATCCTAAGCCTCTCTCATGTCCCTCCCTTTCTCTGGTTCCTTTACCATTTCTGAGCAGCTGCAAGTCACACCAGACTGCACCACTGAACACACACACACACACACACACACACACACACACACACACACACACACACACATTTATTCCCCAATACCCAGGTCCTTACACCACTCAGAAATACCACTTTGTTATACAGAGTGTACATCCAAACCATATTAACATATACCTTCTTACACACTCATACACACAGACAATCAATGAGCAAAAGTGAACCCTCTCAGAACACACACACACACACAGCTCTGTGTGTGAGCGTATCTCGCTGTCAAGGAGCTGCCCACCTGCAGTTCCACCATGTCAATTAAACACACAAATTCATTTCTCTCTCTCTCTCTCTCTCTCTCTCTCTCTCTCTCTCTCTCTCTCCATCTCCAGTCCACTGCTGCTTTAATTAAACTGGCACACATCGCTCTAATTGGTGCATAGATCAACTTTAGTGAGTGTGTGTGTGTGTGTGTGGGTGCTAGAGTGTGTGTGAGGATCGGTAGCAGATAGCAGACAGTAAAACAGCCTTTTCAAATCTTCATTTACAGCTGAAAACCCTCTGGCTGTTACAAAGCACTGACACTGGAGACTCCTTCCATAGCAACCTTTATAGAGTCTTCGCTAAATAATAACAAGCATCTCATTTGTTTATGGTTAGCCGTAGAGTTGGACTGCGTGCAATGCGTTCCCTCTGGGTTACATCTGTTACCATAGCAACGATAACGTATTAGAACAAGCCTAATCAGTATACATTTGTGAATTGGAGCTGCACCATGGTTACTACTTGCTCTTGACCAATCAGGATCAAGAATTTAAGAGTTCAGCATGATTTTGTCAGTACAAAAAGATGTTATATTTCCAAAAAAACACACAAAAATGTGACGAAAAAAATAACGAAGGCTGCTGGGTTTTGCTGCAAAAAAAAAAAAGAAGTAAGTCTGACGGTCAAGGTCTCCAGAAGAGCTGTGGCAGATTCTCCAATGTTTAGGCACCCTGTTGTAATATCTCTTAAAAGATATTTATACACATATATAATTTTTAAAATCCTAACTAGCCTAACTAGCAAGGTAGGCTTAGCAGTTTGTTCCTCTAAATGGTGTTGCGAATTGTTGGCGTCAGTAAACGTAGCTGTTTGAACGACGAACACGGAAAAGAGAACAAAAAGAAATTAAATCGTCTACGAGGTAACCATAGCAACATCTTCTAGCCGTATAACAGTATTAATCTGTTGTGGTGGCGGGGACTAGAAAGCTTTTTGACAATTTTGGTAATTTTAGTTAAAAGTATTAATCTGTTAGAAAGTAGTAAAGGAAACAGCAGAGTGTTTTTTTTTCTGTACACTTTCTTGCGTAGTATCTGTTTATTTATCAGCTGCAGTTTGTTGTGTCTGTGTTGCTGTTTGTTGTGTCTGTGTGTGTGTGTGTGTGTGTGTGTGTGTGTGTGTGTGTGTATGTGTGTGTGTGTGTGTGTGTGGCATCTGGCACTGCTTCACATGCAGCAGGGGTCTACCCATAGATGACATTTTAATGCACGTGTTCGCACGGCGTCTCTGCCGGATAGAGATGTTTGTCGAAGACGTGTCAGCGGTGTCCAATCCCCCTGCCCCGATACATCTGCCAATGTTCAGCTCCTTCCATCTGTGCCATGTGCATGTGTGTGCATTCGCGTGCGTGTGTGACGGAAACGTGTTGGTGTGCTAGCTGATATGTACTGGAATGTAAATAATACAAATGCTCGCTCTTGTGAGGATGAAAAGACTAAACAAAACACACAAAAGTGCATCCCTACTTTCGTCTCTCTTTCTCTTGCTAGCGTCAGCCGCTGAGCTGATTCCCAGGATTCCGCTGATGGAGTAGGAGGAGCCTGCGGCGTCGCTGGTTACCGCGGAGACCTGGGTCACCGCCACGGTGGACACTGAAAAAGGTCAAGAAAAGTCACTGAGCGGCTTCAAAATGACACACACACACACACACACACTGTATACTTTATACTGTAAATCTATACAAAATTGTGTCACTTGCTAGCCGACAGCGATAGTGTTTTAACGCTAGGCGATGAACCACTATCATGTTGTCAGTTGTTGTTTTTCCGTGTTTGTTTGTCTCGCCCCGTTCGACCCTTGTGTGTTTATTTTTTCTTGCCGAGAAAAAAAAACAAACAAAAAAAACAAGCTGTCAGTCGTGTATAGCTGTGGGATAAAACTCCAACGGCCTTATTTTCCTGTCAGCCCTTCGTGCTCCGTCTCCCGGCCTTATCTCATTTCCTGTCAGCTGACATTCAACTTGAGTGACAGGACGGTGGCCCCAAGGGGACACTAAAGGTGCGAAGACGTCGCTAATCCAGACTCCCGAGCGGAGTAGCAAAAAAAAAAAAGACGGAAAACAAATTGCTCTTGGCGAACAGATAAACGACCCTCCTCTTCGCGCCCCTTTGCTGGTTTGCTAACCGCGAGGAGACCGTAATGAATGCATATCCCTGCATTTTGTCTGGATTTATCATTTCAATTATCTGCTTTTCTCATTCTTTCGGTGTATTTCCTTTCACTGAGACGCAACGTGAGCGCGCTGCATTCAAAATCTCTAAATTTCAATTTTCCATTGAAGTATGAGAGCGATTTATCGTCGGAATCTGAAGCCGGGGTGTGAAATTAATTTCGATTAAGCAGTGATGTGAGATTATGAAGATTACTGAAAGAGGCAGAAGTAGATTTGGGACTTTGTGCTAATACAGTACGCGTTGAAAGGAGCCACTATGTCGTGGCTGATGAGTGTGTTCTGGGCTTCAGTTTTGGTACAAAGTCTCAGTAACAGACTGCGATGTGTCTGAGAGGTTGCGTTTTGCTTTTACATTCATGGCATTTGGTAGATGCCCTTATCCAGAGTGACTTACATTTATCTCACTTATACAACTGAGCAGTTGAGGGTTAAGGGCTTGCTCAAGGGCCCAACAGTGGCAGCTTGGTGGTGCTGGGATTTGAACTCATGACCTTCTGATCAGTACTCCAATGTCTTAACCATGGAGCTACCACTGCCACTTCTAGATGTTTTTACCTAATATTATTATTTTTTTGCTAGCTAGTGTTACAGTTAAACTTAAAGAGCCGCTTGACAGCCTGGACGTCGAGTTTAGTCGTTGCTAGTTTTTGTGGTTAGTTGTTTGTGGAAACGATCTGTCTTTTGCTACATGTTGACAAACATCTGCAGCCAATCAGAAGAGACGGAGTACAAGAGTCTGATGTAATAATTTATCCCTGAGGTGTAAGTCTAGATTGTGGAGTTGTTGAGCTGGAGATATCGCGAGAGAGAGAGAGAGAACAAAAGAAGCCACGAAAGAAGTCATGCTGACGATCAGCCAATCAGGAAAGAGAAAGAGAGACTCTTATACAACGGACCAAAGACGACAGTTGAATTTTTGACCGTGGAATGTTTTTTATCGTTGCCCAAATATTGTGAATTAATGATTAAGCTAGCAAACTCGTGCTAACACGACCTGCTTGGGCGTTTCTTTCTTTTTCTTTTTTTCCCTCAGAGATTGAGTCATATAGCACATCTGCTCACGCTTTATGTGAAACGTATATTAATATTTATGGCTTACGTTTTCACAAAACATACTTTTTACTTTACCATACCATACCGTTTTCTACATTGTATTGTAGATAGCTAGATAGCTAGACTCACTGGGCTAGCTCGTGTGTATCCATGGAAGACCACGATGCATTGCTACGTTACCTGCGTTGAAACAGTTTTACATCCAGGAGCTTTGTTTATTTTTAAGGGGTCGGGGTGAGGCGGAGGGAAACTTCATACGACTAGAGTAGTGCATGGGTCTTACCTAAATTATGCGCAGAGACGCTTCCTGATTGGCCGGGCTGCTGCTGGACTTTAGTGCGAATGATCCTGCAGTAAACAGCAGACAAAGAGGAAACAGACATCATGTGTGTGTGTGTGTGTGTGTGTGTGTGTGTGTGTGTGTGTGTGTGAAGTGGCTGACAAGGCAGCACAGCCTCGCACTTGCTGCATGATTGCTCAAGCAAAGCACAAGCCCTTCTTTTTTTTCTCCCCTCCCTCCCTTTCTCTCTCTGTCGCTTTCTCTCACTTCTTCTCTGTCATCGTACACATGGTGTTGAACCTGGACTCATGAATATGTGTGTGGCTCGCTGTCTCATCCCCCTCTTTTTCTGCCTTTTTTCTCATCTTCATTTTGTTTGTTTTTTTCCCCCTATTGCACAAAGCAACGAAACTTTTTTTGACGGCAAAAATAACTGTACCACATACCCAGGGTTCCAATTGGATGATGTGTAAGATCAGTTCCAGTGATTGGTTAAGGCATCTGCTGCTGTAATCTACAGCATAACTGTGTCTAGAGCTCACGTGAACTGCTTGTCGTTTCTCCTTACATGCACTGACCTGTTGATTGAGCTGACGCTGGGCACGCTGTCGTTGTCACACACTCTCTCAGCCAGTAGTCGGTCTCGGATCTCCCAGGCAAACATGGTGGGGTTTTGGCGTTTGTAATCGGCGATTTTGTCGACGACTTTGGGTGTAGCAACCTTTGGTTTGGATCCTCCGATCACGCCTGGCCTGATGCTCCCCGTCTCGTAGTACCTGTCAATCAAAATGCAAAAAAAAAAGTCTGTGATTTGACGGTAACAATGTTGGTGCAGTGGTGCGTCCTGTTGGTTTACCGACCCTCCTGATTTTCAGAAACTAACCATACACTAAAATCTCTCACACACCCATGATGACATTCAACATGTTCAGTATTAGCTGACTAGCTAGCTATGTTTGCTATTTTACACTAATCTTAGCTGGCTAATTTTAAGCATATTCTCAAACATTAGCTAGTTTACCATGTTCTCTCAAGTTACCTAGCTAGCTTTTAAAAAAGCTAGCTTTTGTGCTTTCTATCATTTCTAAGCTAATGATTTCTAATTTTAGCTTATTTGGGAAGAACCGCTAAATGTTTTTTTGCTCTTTTTTTTTTTTTTTACATGTTCTCAAATGTTTGTTAGCTTTTTTCTGCCTTTTCTAACGCTGATTGTGTCAAACGTTGAATGATAGCTTTTGTTTGGGAATGTTTACTAATGTTAGCTGGCTCATTTTGAGAATATTCTCAAACATGAGCTAGCTTTTCTTTACCGTTTTCTCTCAGGTTAATTAGCGTTCTAACATTTAAGGTTAAATATTTCTAATATTAGCTTATTACTGAAGGAGAATGGCTGAATGTTTAGGAATTTCCTCTCGGGTAACCTTGCTAATTTTTCAACATATTTGCAAAAGTTTGCTATTGCCGAAATGCTGCAAATGCCGATTGTGTACAACGTCTAACAATAGCTGTGGTTTGGGAATGTTTACTAATGTTAGCTGGCTAATTTTGAGGATAGTATGAAACATTGGTTAGCTTTTATTTCTTAAATTCTCTCATGTTAAGTAGCTAGTCTTTAAAAAAAGCTAGCTTTTGTGTTTTCTAACATTTAATGTTAATGATTTGTAACATTAGCTTATTTGGGAAGGAGAACCGCTAAATGTTTAGGAATTTCCTCTCAGGTAACCTTGCTCATTTTGAACATATTCTCAAACGCTTGCTAGCTTTTTTCTACCTTTTCTAATGCTGATTGTGTACAACGTCTAATATTAGCTTTTGTTTGGGAATGTTCACCAGTGTTAGCTGGCTAATTTGAAGGGTATTCTCAAACTTTTATTTAAGTTACTTAAGTTCTCTCACGTTAACTAGCTAGCTTTTTTTTTAAAAAAAGCTAGCTTTTGTTAAGAATGTTCTCTGCATTAGATTTTTTGCTTTGGAAAACCACTAAAGTTAGCTAGCTTTTGTTTGGGATATTGTAAAAAGTTTGCAAGTTTGCTACTTTTGAATATGCTTGCTTTTGTTTTTATCCATACGCGTTATCTTTGTTTGAGGAGAACCTCTAAGGTTGGCTAGCTTGTTATCTGTGTATTATTCCCGTCAGACATATGCTATCTTTTATTTTATTTATGTTTATGGTTACGATGCTGACTCACAGATTGGTAGCTAAATATTCTAGCTTTATTTTGCGGGCAATCTACGATCTTGCTTTTATGTGGAAAATTTGCTAATTGAAAAATTGCTATTATTAGCTGGCTTCATGTTGTTTAAAGGTTTGTTTTTGGGATATTCTCGGAAGTCTGAAGTAATCTGAAATTATCCTCTGAAGATAGAGTCTTTGAAGAGGTTTTTGTAATTATATTATATTTAGCTGGTTAGCTGATACCATTTCGGGTGCTTGGTAAAGTAAATTACTGACATGACACTTATTTGGTTTTAAAGTATATTTTCCATAAACAGGGATTACCATCCGCACACACACACACACACACACACACACACACACACACACACACACACACACACAAAACTCTAAACACAAAACCAAGAGACCCTGTAGCCTTTTTGTACAGAAAAAAACGGCAATAGCTTAATAGGCGGTTGTGAAACTCTCGCTATTAAGGAGAAGGCATGGATATTCATCCACCTTATTTATTTTAGCGCTCTACTCACGGTCCATGCGCTATTAAACGCAGGGGCTTTCTTGTTGTCTGCCCGTTAGCCAGAGTGCAGGGAAGAAATTAACACACACACACACACACACACAGGGCCTTGCGGTAACGCATGACTGAGCTGGACTGGGGGCTTCAGGGGGGTCAGAGAGGGAGAGAACAATGGCAAACACATTTTTTGATATTGCTAAAGGCCCTAGCATTAATCCCACACCTTCATCTATTCAAATTCTCTCTCTCTCTCTCTCTCTCTCTCTCTCTCTCTCTCTGTCTTTCATGTCTTTTCCTTATATCTTTCTCCTTCCTATTCTTTATAAATCATTTTATTCTAAATTGCTCTTCCTAAAACTCTCTCTCTTTCTCTCTCTCTCTCTCTCTCTCTCTCTCTCTCTCTCTCTCTCTCTCTCTCTCTCTCTCTGTGTGTCGTTCACCCACCGCGGGAGATGTATGCCACCCGTTTCATTCGGATGCAAATGTACAATGTGATGAATCTTTTCTTTTTGTGACAGAGAGGAAGAGAGAAAAAAAGGCTTTGACCCGCTCCAATTCGGGACAAGGGAAATGTTTTTTTTTTTTTAATTTTCAAACTCGGTCACACAAAAGCATGGACTGCTGACTCGGCTACGCGGTGCACGGTGTTCGGAGAAATGTTCCCATTCACCGCGCCAGTTCCCAAAGCTGCTAGCGGAACATTCGTGCTGTTTTCCTTGCTCTAACGTTGCTAGCTTATTGTCAAGGAGCAATTTGTTCCTCTGTCGCCAAAATGAACGGCTTCTAAGTTTGGCGGGCGAAATATTAATTGCTGGATTGATTGTTTTAAACACACCACTCTGCACCGCCGACTGATAACACAATCTTTTTAACGCTAATCATTCAGAACGCTTTTCTGAGTTAGCGAACTTGCTAGCATCCAGTAAGGAGGTAGATTTCCAACAAACCAACAGTAGTTAGTTGATTTACTACATTATTTTGGGTTGAACAGCATTTATGAACCTGGTCAACTCATTCTCAAACTTGTAACTAAAAATCACAGCTAAATTGTAATAACAATAACAGTTAGGACACTTTTTCATTGTCAGTTTTCTGATTCGTCCTGATAGTCAGTCAGCATTTAGACTAAAACGCTGATGCTTTCTAGTGGTGCGTTCCATTTGATCTGGGAAGTTGGAAATTTCAACCGGAACGTCCCTAAATTCGGATTTCCGACCCAGGAAAGTCAGAGGAACGTCACCAACCTCGTCTTCAAAATCCAAGATGGCTGCTCCATGTATCATCAGTGTGAAAGCTATACTGTTTGTTAGCACTTCTGTCTTATTTATGTCTCTTTTTCCATAGTACTGTCCATCTTGTATGTGTAGAAAAAATATGGTGTTGTTATCAACTGGTATATTTGGTTAACTATGGTTAACAATGGCTAACCTGTTTCGAACTGCTATTCTGACTTGTTTTACTGGAACATGGTTAATTCCGATGTGACGGCATTCCCAGCTCCGACGTTCTACTTCCAAGGTAGACTTTTTATCAACAACGCTGACTTCGGACAAACTTTTACCATGTTAATTGGGTCATGCTAGCACTTGATCAGTAATGTTACCTGCTTGTTACACCCTACAATTTTGGTCTACACTGGTCAGTGAAGTGAAATGCTTAATAAGTCTTTAAGAAGGCATGAATAGGGCTTACCTGCCCAGGATCTTGCTGACGCAGCCGTGACTGACGCGAAGCTGGCGGGAAATGTCGCATGGCCGTACACCTTGGTGAGCCAGCTCTACGATTCTCTGCCTCACCACGTCGGGCAGCGGCCGCCCGTTCACAAACACCCCCCCAAGCTGGTTCACCCCTCCGTGCCCTGAAAAGAAAAGCAGTGTCTATCATGTTCAATTCATGTACCAGATACAGAATTCAACCAGAAAACATGAACATGACTATGTTGTTCCTTCACCATTTTGTTGTGGTTGTGTTCTGGTGTTGTTGTTTAATATGCAGATATATGCAGCAGATCGTTTTCTGTCTGGGTACATGGTGTGAATCCTGCGGGTGTGAGTTCAAATCCCAGAGAGTCACCTCAGTGCCTTGAACAAGACCCCTAACCCTGAATATACCTTCTCAGCTTTCCTTACATCATAAGACACACCTCTAGTATCCTACTCAGCTCTGCACGTGTGAAACTTATGTCTATACTTAATTTGCCACTTTTGAGACGATGTATTTGTGTCACATTGTCTATATCAAGTATTTTCTGCAGCTAACTTTAATTGTTACGGTCCTGATGTGTGTTATTGGGGTTTAATAGCGGTGTGGAAGCCATGTCAAGATAGTTTTTATTTGTAGCTCCACCACTGCTTACACAAATGTCATGTTTTCATGCAACCCAGACTGTTCCAAATTCAATTTCACTGCTCACTAAAAGAAATATTCTATCAGAAAAAAAATACACAATAGCTACCTAGTTTTAATAACCTAGCACTGGAACAACGAGGAACTTCCATAGGACTACTAAACTCAGCTAAACATAACTGGATAACAAAACATGTGTGAGATAAAGATAAAGTGAGATAAAGAGCAAGAATGAAGTGAAATAAGCATATCAGATTTCAAACTTGTAGCTTAAACCCTTCTTGAGGTATTGAAAAGTGTCAGTTGTGGTGCAGCGCCCCCTATGGATGCAATTTCACGAAATTTGGTAGCTGTCTAAAGAATCTAATAATGATGTAGGGTGTGAAAGTTCATGATGTTTGAGCCTTTACATCCCAACATATTGGCTAGTGAAGTGCTATTTGCTTTGAACATTGTTCGCTAGATACTCCACATATGAGCCAGGGTAAGGCAACTCCTAGAGGCAAACTTGCTATAAAAAGTTCCGAATTTTTAGTAAACCATTTTTCGAGCTATTACTCAAAAAGTGCTTTGAGCCTACCCCAATTCAGGGGGCACTAGCATGAAGGGCACCACACACACATATATAGACAAAAACCCTATCTTTTGTATCAGGCATGTGGGGTTACACGTGACAACAAGTGTCATTTGGATTGGTGATGTCTATGTTTATAATATCATCAACCTAAAATTGGTGGAAAAAGTGTAAGAAGAAGTGCTAGCCAGTGCTAGCTGGCTGACTAATGTTGTAAGGGGCTGTCATTAACACAGGTAATCGTAAATAGCTAAACAGCTCGCTAGCTGGCTAGTTTGGCAGTTCTGTTACTAAAATACCATTAAACCGAACGTCTGATTTTCATCCACAGCTCAATACTGTATCTATATTAGGATCCTCAAGGGTGGGGACAGTCTGTGGGGTGGGGACACAGTCTCTGGGGTGGGGACACAGTTGCCACAGTAGAAAGTCTTTGGAGAATTATTTTCACACACATTTAAACTGTAGCTGTAACAAATGTCCATGTTTAACAGCAGTGTTTATACCTCACTGTGTGACTGAGTGTTTAGTTACAGCATGGAGCTCATACCATGAATGCGAGGCATTATATTACCACTGTGTGCCTTGTTACATTTACTTCAATGTTTGTGTGTGTGTGTGTGTGTGTGTGTGTGTGTGTGTGTGTCTGAGAGAGAGAGAGAGAGAGAGA
>JAOVVH010000040.1:10773010-10791857 GCA_028566435.1 Scorpiodoras heckelii
TGCCGCGTTACTCTAATTTAAATTGGCGAATCGATGCCTTTGATTAAACTCCAACTCTAATCAGTATATCAGATGAATGAAAAAGACAAAAACTAGTTTGTTATTTTAAAGAATGAAAAGATGTCAATCATCGTTAATGTTTCACTTTTATCAAATAAAGTCGAGTGGATAATGAGGCAACATTCAACAGTCGTTTCTCTTTCATTTTCAGTGGTCCTACGATGCCGACCTGCATGTACAACACAAATCAAAATGTGCGTTAAAACCGCGATTAACGCACGATTATTATATATATAACAAAAATGCATATTGGAATAGTTAATTAGTAAACAAATTCATTAATTTAGTAGTAAATACTAAATAATAATGTAAAAATGGAAGGTGAACCTGCTTTCTGTTCTAAGTCTAATGAACATGTGTCTTTTCTCAAACTCCGGGATAGTCACGATTGCAGCGCTTAGTCCCCGGGTTAGTTAACAGTTGGCCAACCATTTTATTCCCCTCCTCCTATTCACAAACGGAAGTTCGCCTGTCTCCTGTGACGTCTCGCTTGAAAGCCGGAAAACTAAACACGCAGGTCAGATTAGAGTTCTGGAAACAAACCGAGCAGGGATTATTATGTCATGGCGTTGTGTGTACGTGATGGAAAGCTTTAACTGCGTGCTGTATTTAAGGTGTTAATCCGTTTCTAAACACATCCGGCTCCTCGCGCGGTGCACACACGTGGTTCTCGGATAGACTTGTCAGCCAGGTTAGGTTAGATCTACTGTGTGCGCGTATTCATCACTTTTAATCGCAGCGAATCGCCGTTTTAACACCGGTGAGACTAATAATATATGTATACACGACATACTGGTTTGTCATGTGGGTTTTTAAAAGGCTGCCTGGTAATCAAAACAAGCTCCGGTAGGCGGAGTCTCAAATTGCGTGCTAGTGTCTAGACACGGGCACTACGTAGGGTGTGACGTCACGTCCCCGGCGCTGACACGTAGTGCACTATGTAGGCATTAGTAAGAGATTCAGGATACAGCCTGCGCTTAGGCTGGTTATAGACACAGCAGGAGCGTTTCTTTGAGTTTTTAGGATTTCTTGTGTTACTGTACACTACGTTAGAGTTTATAAATATGTGTAAAAGGTTAAAAAAAAGAAACCCAGCGTGTGCTGGCTGCTGTGTTACCTGTAAACAGGTGCTGCATCCGGTCCGTACAGGCTGCTGTGGGTTAATGATGGAGTTATCTAGAGTAGATGTCATGTTGTATTACTAATAAAGAGGTACCAGAGTAAAGTCCAGTCTGCTGGGGTTAAGCTGAAGATGAAGGTTTTCATTTTGTTGAAAAGCAGCTTTGTTTTATTCTAGTTAAAACTTCCCCCACTTTATAACCCACTGTCTGACCAATCAGAATGTCAGACTGTAAGCCCCGCCTCCACAGAACATCTTAGGAAAAAAGTTGGAAAAAAAAATCTTATCTTTTTTTTACTTTTGGAAATCTCAGTTTCTGTCAGTTTGTATGATTAGCATTATTGTAGGGTTCGGCGTGAGCATTAATGATTGTTCTCCATTAAGGTGTCCGCTGGAGATGTTCTCAGGCTACCAGGAGCGGGAAGAGTACGAAGACGAGCTGTACGCCGAGGAAGAACATGATGATGATGAGGATGATTCGGAGCCAGACAGCGAACTCGAGTTCCAGCTCTATTCCCAGCTCCACTACTGCACCGGTGACCCAGAGAACCATCCGGAGAACCATGAGGAGAACCAGGGCAGCGCCGGTCATGAGACACCTCGGGAACCCGATCCCGGGCAGAGAGTCCGACCTCCTGATGAGGTCATCCTGATCGATTCAGGCCCGGATGTCATTACGGTTTCAGATAACACCGAGGAGGAAGAGGAGGACAGTGTGTGCGCCAGGAAGGGTCAGAGATCAAAAGGGAAGGGAGAGGAAGTGGTAGTCCTGGATTCGGAGTCAGATCCGGGATCAATTCTGCCGTACGTGGCGGATTTGAATTCGGATTCGGATTCGGACGGATTGGAGAGCTGGATGATCCTCGGTCGGGGAAAGGAGGAAGGAGACCAGGACATACAGCTTAATGTCTGTTCAGTCCGCAACAGGAACCACCCAGGTGAGAGAATGTGTGTGTGTGTGTGTGTGTGAGTGTGTGTCACCAGCAGGTGTGTAGTTAAATTCAGAAAAACGTGAGTGTGTGTTATTTCCGAAAGCGCCTGTTAGTGAAACACTGCGCCGGAAGACACGTCTGCATGTAAAATGTCAGCAGGTATTACAAAGGAGAATGTTTCTGTCTGCGCGTCGTGTTGAGTCGAGTCGAGTCAATTTACATTCGTGTGTTTACACGTGAAAGAGTCAATGAGGGGAATCTTCCTGTGTGCGCTGGAGGAAATAAACCAACTAACAAAGCAACTCTCATGACCGAGAGCCAGACTTTTAATCACAGGTTAATAAATACATGGCTGTAAATCTCTCTCTCTCTCACTCTCTCTCTCTCTCTCTCTCTCTCTCTCTATCAATCTGCTTCTTTCCCTACTTCTTTTCTCTTTATCCCTTTTTATCCTTTAGTTGTTTTTTTTCCCCCTGCTCCTAATTGTATCTGCTGTCCTGCTTAATAGTAATAATCAATACAGTACCAAATTTACCATTAGACCTCTACGCTCATTGACTACTGTTGCTAAGCAACTAGACAATGTAGATTTAAACTAATGAGTTAAGACATCGATTTAGCTAGCTAAGCCTTTTATTTTCACACTAATGAGTAAGGCATAGTGACTGTGGAAACAAAAAAACCATTGGGAATATAAACATTTACGTCAGGTAAGAAAATTTACCTCAGATGTTTTGGTGAATTGTTTAAATGTAAACCATTTAGCTAGCCTGGGTATAAATGATATGTCTTTTGACTTGAGAAGCAACAAAAAAAACCTGATCAGAAATAGGGCTGGACGATACGGCTGAAATTTATACCGCGATATATTTCTTCATTTCAGTTGATACGATATCATTTCGCTACCGATATGAACAACATAAAAGCCACGGAAAAAACCGCCAAACACACACACGAGAGATGTTTATACCTACAAACATCTGTCTATGAAACCTCCTCCTATAAAATTCTATAACATTTTCGAAATAAAAATGGTACGAATAAATCAGTGTTCACCTTTTATTTGTATTCAATAAAAGAACAAGAAACGTGATGTCGCCGTGAAATAAACACATACCTCTCGGCTTTGTCGATATCAATGTTTTTAAACTACGGCATACGCTGATTATCTTATTGTTATGTAAACAAAAGTGCTTCAGCCCGGGTAAAAGATATGAAAAGTGCTCAGAATCGCTGCAGAATACAGAGACAAACAAATATTGAGCAATAATTAAAAACTAGTGCTGTCAAATTAACGCGTTAAAGAATTAGGCTAATCGGGATTTAAAAAATTTGCGGCACTAAAATTTTTTACGCAGATTAATAATTTGTTAAATTACGCAATCCAGCGGCGCCGTCAATGAACACAAACATTCCGAAATTGTCCGTTACGTTACTCGTTTTAGGCTGCATTCCGATTGCAAGTGTTCCTAAGCTGTATCCCTGCTCCCTACACACTGCACAGGGTACAGAATCCCAAGGGGACTCCATAGCGAGCTCGGTCACTAAAACGGCTCTATTTGAAACGTGATTAACGGTTTTATCGGAAAGACGAGTTTCAGTGAATGAAGAGGCACCACGTTGAATGCCTTCTGAAGTCGAAGCACAAACTGGCCAAGTTGTCGCGAATACGCTGTTAACATGGACGAACAGTTCATCGACAGTAAGATATCAAATAACGTACAATTTGTATGTTAATTCTAATAGTTTTTCTAATCACGTTTTTAAACATCTACAATAGAGCACGTGTTGTTTTGCTACATATGTGTTCAAAGACACCGCTAGAAAGGCTAAAATTGACAGTTAATGGATATATTGATTAATGAAAACGGTGATTAGCGGCCGTTCACCATAAAAAGCTCAACAGCCTCCACGTTTTTCTTTCTTTTTAATTTTCCACACAAACCACATGAACGTGAAGACGTCGGGTAAACGAGTGTCATCTCAAACCTACCGCCTCTCTTATCAGCTATTTCACTTGTGGAAGCTCGTTCAGCCACACCTGTATCGCGTTCAGGGCTACCCATCCCGCAGCTAAATCTTGCCGCCTTGGAGCCTAGCCTACTCCCGCTAAGCGCCAACTGCATGTGTACGTGGTGTACGTCGTCACGCACTGATGTAGCCTGTTGTGTTCTGCTCTTTATGCAGCGCCCTGTAAAGAAACGTTAATCGGTAACATGCTGTAAATGACGCAAATCGAAATATCGGAAACGTGTTTAAAAATCGCAACATATATTGATATTGAATTACTGTCCAGCCCTGATCAGAAATAATAAAACTGACCTGCAAAGACAAGTCTACATTGGAGGCTAACACTTTAGCTAGGCAGTGTGTATATGTCAATTGTAGACAAACCATTGAAAACCCAGATTGCTAATAGCTTTTACACTATCCGGCATGTTTTCCATATATGGCGTGTAGCTAGAGCAGTGGCCCTCGGTTTATCAAGCGAAATAAACTAATTTTTCGACTTCACAACAAGCTAATCAGTCTAACCTGCGAACTCTACAGCCTTTGTTTTGATTTTATTAATTGATCTTATAAATATATAAATATATAAATATACGTAAATGGGATTCGCACTACTTGAAGTGCATCAGGTATCCTGGAAATCCTTGTAATATCGATTTGGACTTCATTTTATCTGCTGATTGATCCTGAGCTCCATTACCATTTTATAGCCATGTTCAGACTTGTTCACACACGCACACACACACACACACACACACACTCTTCTCATTCGTTCTTCTCCATTTTCGTTCTTTCTCCCTCTTGTTCTTCTCTTCTATTTTGCAATCTCTCTCGTTCTTCTGCCGCTACGCCACCTTCACTTTCTCTCTCTCTCTCTCTCTCTCTCTCTCTCTCTCTCTCTCTGTCTCTCTCTCTCTGTCTTTTCTTTCTTTCTCATTTTACTCACTCCTGTTATTTTTCTTTCATTGTTCCTTCTTATTAATCTCTCTCTTTCTCTGTCGCTCCATCTCTCTCTCTCTCTTCGTCTGTCTCTATGCGCCGACCCCCCCCCCCACACACACACACCACCCCACTTGGACGATGGTGGGTTTGTGGGCCTGCTGTTTCTGCTGTACTGCTCAAGCCACGCGCTCTCATGTGTAGAGAATGGGGCCTCAGTCCGGGCCAACACACACACACACACACACACACACAAGGAGGGATGGAAGACTTGTAGGGGGGTAAAGGGGGTCTCTTTCTGTCTTTTTTTTTTGCTCTTCGTCTCTTCCCTTTCCTGTTCTTTCTTTCTTTATCCCCTCTCAGTCTCTGATCTCTGGAGTTTGACTTTGAGACTCACGACCAATAGGAGTGTGTGTCTGTGTGTGTGTGTGTGTGTTGACTTGAGTTTGCATGAGTTAGTTTTTTTTTTTTAAATAAACATTAAACCCCTTTAAAGGATTTACTCTAACAAATACTACTAAACGTTACACTCCGTTTATTAAAATTTAACGTAATCTTGTCACATGTTCGAACGAAACGTTCACGCTTGAGAACATTGTTGCTAAGCAACCAGGTATCATGGACTGATACATGATACAACATGATACATGTTGGTTAACAAGTAGCCTAAAGATAACGATTTAGCTAGTCAGGTCTTTTATAGAGATGATACAGGTGCAGCGTCACCATGGAAACCTGTCAGAAGCGTCGGGAATGTCGACGTTTACCTCAGACATGTTGATAGATTGTGAGGAACAGACTCGCTGTTGTTAGAAATTAGATTTAGCTAGCTAGCAGGTGCGTGTTAAATCTTTCCTAATGACAGAGTGACAGGAGTGTGAAGATTAACCTCAGATGTGTTGGGAAATTGATAAAAAAAAATTATACCATGAACCCACTTAGCATTAACCGCTAAGTTCAACATCATCACAACCTGTGAGCTAGCGATAAAGCTAAATATTTTATAGAGATGATTAAAAAAACACACACTGTAACCATGGAAACCAGTCAAAACACTTGGCAACGTCAACATTTACCTCAGATGTTTGGGTAAATTGTGAAGAACAGACTCACTGTTGCTGTAAATAAGGCTAAGAGTTTAGCTAGCTAGCATATACTTGTTTAATCATTTCTAATGACAGAGTGACAGATGAAACAAGTTATAAATGTGAAAATTTACCTCAGATTTGTTGGGGAATTGATAAAAAAAAATCTTCTGAGGTAAAAAGTATACCATGATCCCGCTTAGCATTAACCGCTAACTGGAGTTCAACATCGTCACAACCTGTGAGTTAGCAATAATAATGAATTTAGCTAAATATTTTATAGAGATGATTTAAAAAAAACAAAACACACTGTAACCATGGAAACCAGTCAAAACTGTTGGCAATGTCAACATTTACCTCAGATGTTTGGGTAAATTGTGAACAACAGACTCACTGTTACTATAAATGTGGCTAACAGTTTAGCTAGCTAGCATACACGTGTTAAATAATTTCTAGTGACAGAGGGACAGATGAAACAAGTTATAAATGTGAAAATTTACCTCAGATGTGTTGGGGAATTGATACAACCATACTCACCGTTGCTACAAATGCGGCTAGCTGGTAAATATCTGAACATTTACCTCAGATGTAAAACACCTTTGAGGTGAAAACGATAGTGTGAATCCACGTAGCATTAACCGCTAACTTAAATTCAACATGGTTCATGGATTAAAAAGCAGCAGTGAGCTGCTAACGATGCTAACAGAATAAACGCTACAACACTAGCCTACCCTATAAAGTGTAAAATACAATAGATGACAGAATAATAGGAACATGTAATTTTTTTTTAAACAGACATTTTTTTTGTGGTGACTTATTGTCTGGAAAATATGGCATGTGTGAACCAAGAGAACAGAGTGAAAGGGGTGTGTGTGTGTGTGTGTGTGTGTGTGTGTGTGTGTGTGTGTGTATGTTTGTGTGTCATGGTTATGATTTTGGTGATGGCAGATGAATAATTGAAATGGATACAGAGTCTGACTTTTGAAAATTCTTTATTTGTCCTGGCATACAGTTTAAATCGGACATGTGCGTGTGTGTGTGTGTGTGTGTGTGTGTGTGTGTGTGTGTGTGTGTGTGTAAGTATGGTGTCACAATATCTGACAAACAAGCAAAGGGTTCTGGACAGCGGTGGCTAATTTCATTTGCCCGCTTAAAACCGAACACAGCTGCGCAGACACACAAATCCAGTTGTCCCGCGGTGGCCGTGCGGCACGTGTCTGCTGCATCTGCCGCCGATCAAACACAAGACAACGTGATTAGTACACATTTTCATTTCGGAATCCGCACAGGCACCGTGGAAATGAGCGTTCCGTCTGTCGGTACGTTCAAATGCAGCTTGGTTTTCGAGGTGATGGTATGGCATTACTTCGTCGTTACGTGTTTTATTCCTCTTGTACCGTGGCAGTTTGTCAATGCTAGCAATTTTTACTTAAAGAGCAACACGTTGTATCGGTTTGTAGCTACGTTATAACGATATCACTTACGTTGTTGCTGCTACGCTCCTTCACCTCAAGACTGTAGACTGACACTGGAGACGCCTTCCATACTTCCACTATACTATAAGTCCCTGTGTTAGAGGTTACTATAAAAATCCTAACACAGAAAATACTGTCTAAGCTGCGAAGGTATAGAAAACTAATCAACACTGTCGTTATAACAACTTCTTAGCTAGTCATTAACTGGAGGTACATGTTGATATTCTGACTTGCATTTCATTTTTCGAACGTTATGTTATAAAGTTAGCCGTTTAAACGTTGAATGTTTCATGCCATGTGTTGTCACTCGTATGACGCAGCTTTGGTTAGGGACCGTGTATCAAATACCCAAGGAGAAAAAAAAGGAAATTAGGCTGCACTTTATCTTTTAACCTCATTTAGTGGTCATCCTTTTTTTTTCATTCTTCTTTATCTCCCTCCCCTTTTCTTTTCATCACCCTTTCTGTCGCCCCTTGATCAGCAAACTTTGTTTGGAGCTTTGGGGCACTCTGGCCTGAGAGCTCCTGAGGCCAGTGTGTGTGTGTGTGACATGTGTGACATTTAGACTGGGACGAAGGTAAGAATTTTGTGCTTCTTCTTCTTTTTTTCTTTTCTTTTATTTGTTAAATTTGTTTTAAATGTTTACTGGTAATGTTAAGTTGCATACTATTCACCAAGCCTTAGCCAGTTAGCTAAATATTTCGCAGCCATGACAAAGCTTATTTTGGTTACCATGACAACAGCAAACTGCCAAACAGAATCTGAAAATTGTACACCTGTACAATGTTTATCGTAGATGTGTAGTTTTGCGATTAGTTAGAGATAAGTATTTTGGTGCTAAAAAAAAATCGCATTTTATATGCACAATGCTTTGTATAATTAAAAAAAAATTGTTATATGTTAATGTAATTGGTACAGTGTAGCTTGCAGTGAGGTAGCCTACCTTGCTAGTTTCCACTTACTAACTATAGATGTGTAACTATGAGTTAGCTAGCTAATAATTAAAAAAATATAATTATGTAGACAAAATATAGTTACAACAAAGCAGTCGTCCGTAGTTGCTCTTTTCATGTTTTTTTTTTGGCTTGGCGCTAACCTGAATTTAGCTAGCAGAACTGATGTAAGTGAATGTAGCTTAAATAAGATTTTATTATAAATACGATAAGGTACAGTTTTATACTAGAAAAAATGTAATTAATAAAAAAAATATTCCATAGTAGCTACTTTCATTTTCTTTTGTGATGGGGCTAACTTAAATTTAGCTACCAAAAACTGACATAGCTAAATACAATGTCAATCGTTAAAACGTAGACTAGTCCAGTGAAATTCAGCTAAATCAAATATTTAGCTAAATTACATTAGAGGACGATGATAAATAACTGCAGTTTGTCAATGTGTTTTTGAAACTTTTTTGGTCACGGAGCTATCTTCAGTTTAGCTAGCAAAAAAATGACGTAGCTAAACGTAGCTTAAATTGAATGTTGATTGATAAAACTTAGGCAAGTCCAGTGAAATTCAGCAAAATAAAATAATTACAAATCGAGGAAATTACAGTCGAGGATGATGTTAAATATGATTAATATTTAAATATGATAAATAAATACACAGTTTGTCAAAGTGTTTTCGAAACTTTTTTTGGCACGGAGCTAACTTCAGTTTAGCTAGCAAAAATTGATGTAGCTAAATTCAGTGTTAATTTATAAAGTGTATGCAAATCCAGTGAAATTCAGCGAAAAAAAATATTTAGCTAAATTACAGTCGAGGACGATGATAAATAACTGCGCAGCTTGTCAACGTGTTTTCGAAACTTTTTTTTTTTGTCGTGGAGCTTACCTTTAGCTAGCAAAAATTGATGTAGCTAAACGTAGCTTAAATTGAATGTTAATCGATAAAACATAGGCAATTCCAGTGAAATTCAGCTAAATAAATTAATTACAAATCGAGGAAATTACAGTCGAGGACAATGTTAAATATAATGAATATTTAAAGATGATAAATAAACACGCAGTTTGTTGACGTGCTCTTGGAATGTTTTTGCAAATTCTGTCTTCTGCTCTTTTGATTCAATTCGATACAATTCAGCTCGTCAAAATTTCCGTTCCTTTTTCCCCCGTACACGGCCGGGCCATCAGATCGAGAGGTGTGTCGCGCTCTTCAGATCTCGGCTATTAACACGTTACTGTTGGTTATTTGTGAAACACACACTGTCAGTTGGATAATGCTTTTAACTTTCAGCACGTTTTATCGTAGCTGAAACGATTTGTAATTCACGTTCCACCGTTTCTTATTTCAACCAAGGGTCAGAACCTGTTTAGGAATTTTTTTTTTTCCGAAAAACCGTCAATACTTTTGCTTTTTTTTTTACTTTGCCTGCTGCTTGATACGTCTTCCTTCAGTTTATTAGTGTGTGTGTGTGTGTGTGTGTGAAGTGTGAAGTGTGTAACAGTGCTGTAAAGGTGTGTGTAAGGATGCACTGGTTATAAGAGGTTGAGGAAGGACGTGTCGAAATTCCAAACACTCACCGAGATGAGATTTACTGTGTGTGTGTGTGTGTGTGTGTGTGTGTGCACATACTTATGCTAATCTGAGGAGGTGTGTGTGCATTTCTGTGTGAGTGAGGGAGCACAGGGACTGTGCATGTATGAGTGAGGTGTGTGTTTGTGTGTGTGTATCATTGTTGTGCGCGCGCGTGTGTGTGTGTGTGTGTGTGTGTGTGTGTGTGTGTGGCAGGGATAGGCATCAGCGCTTATCTGGGCACAGCAGTGCCACTTCAGCTGAAACACCACACCCATTTCTCCACTCTGTGTGTTTGAACAGACCCCCCCGACACACACACACACACACACACACACACACACACACACACACACACACACACACTGTTATCACTTAAGTGTAGAGCTGTTTGTTCTGTATTCTGATTTTCAACATTTCAACATGCCAATAAGAAATTATTATTATTTATTTATTTATTTTATTTCACGTACGTTTATCGGATCCGTACGGAGAATTTTCTGTCCATTTGCAATTTATGACGATGTTTGTGAGGGTTTTTTTTGGGGTGGGGTGGGTTGCAGCAAATAGCTGGTAAAGGGTAAAGGTTAGCATTGACGTCACAGTGGGGGGAAAAATAATGCAGCAAATGTTTTACTTTATTCAGTTATTCAGAATAATTTTCTAGACTGTTTGGAATCTGCGCAGTTTTAACTATGTTATAATTTAGTGTCACGTTTGTGTTGTTCGGATCGATTGTTTTACTGTAAAACAAAATTGCTAGCTTAATAATAATAATAATAATAATAATAATAATAATATAATTATAATAATGTCACCAGTGGTTTTTAAAATTTACCTGTGAAATTAGTTATAATGCATTTAAACACGTAAAATAAATAAATAAATAAATAGTTATTTTCCACATGACCTTTATCTGCCCCTCTCCTTTTTAAATTTTTTTAAAAATTAATTAATTAATTTATTTATTTATTTATTTATTTATTTTTTAAATAAGTACCCAGTTCTGATCTCCATTGAATTCCCTCTACAAGCATAGACTGATTAATCCCATTCTGAGACTCTGTTTGCACCCTCTCCTTCAGCGGCTGACTTTTTGGGTGGGCTTTAGCACGGGACAGCAGGTAGCCTTAATCACGTTACGCAGTATTTTCGAGGCTTTAGACAGCATTGTGGGTGTGTGTGTGGGGGGGGGGTGATTGGGGTTGTAGAGGTGGTGGGGTCTTGATGGCAAGCTTCCATCCCAATTTCATACTAAGTGGTCACACGCCAGGTTCGATTAGCCGAGGAAGCCATTCCGGGTCTGTCGCCGCAGTTTGCGGGAGATCTCAGGATTTGACAGGGGATGGTTCTTTCGTATTTCTGTTTATACTTTCCTTGTTGGACCAAGCTGATAAGATAGTCGAAGTTATAGTTTTATATTCTGTCTATAATATAAGTAGAGATACAGAATACAAGCATCAGCCCTTAAAAAAAAGCACTGAACGGAGAAAATCACGCTTGCGTAACGTGTTAGTTAAGTTGTACAAATTCTTACAAACGATACATACAGTATTTACACACATTTCCAAAAAACTAGAACTACACACCCAATATACAGTATCACTTTAAAAAAAATTTAAATATCACTTACATTACTAGCTATCAAGTGTCACAACACATTGTGTAGTATTTCCGTTTTCACTTTTTTTTTGGTTCAATTGGGAAATGCCCACGAAGACCTCAAGTACAACATCTGGGCTTGTTTTTCACAGGTGCTCATTTGGTTTTCGAAGTAAACGTTTGTTCAATATAGAATGTGTGTGTGGGTTTGTTTTCTGATTTTAAAAAAAAAGAAGAAAAAAAAGCCCTCCCTCCCTCCCACATGCACCTTTTCTTCTAAAGTGAATTTGTTTGCCTAAAGCATAAAGAGCGATGAGAAGTCATTATTTAAATGCCATAATGACTCTGTATTCAAATAAAGGAAGAAGAAAAGTTGTGTTTTTTCCTCTCAGGACGAGAGGAGAGTGTGTTTGGCCAATTATTGGCCCGCCTGCTGTGTTGTTTTGGCACCGATTGGAACCATGGCTCCTTTTTGTAATTAAATATACCACATAACTCTTGTCTCAGTATATTGCAGTATATATATATAATATTAATATTTATATTTCCTGATGTATTACACTGTTCTCTGAATAACGTAAACAAATAGACGTAGACAACGAGCAGATCTTTTTTTTTATTACGCCGTTTTTCCAGGCAACACGGTGAGTAAATCAGTTCATTAAACCGTTATTAGCCGAGCACTCCGAGCCAAGGACCGGATTTTTCTTTCCTTTTCTCTCGTCCCCTCATGCCGTCCCTCATCGTTTCGCTCGACGAAGGAAGGAAAGCAGGAGGAAAAAAAAAACCAAGATGGGGCGAAACGTCAATTACAATTACCAATAAAATCCATTATAATCAAGCAGTCATTTAATATCAAATCAAATTATTGTCCCGGCGACGGGAGAAAGAGGCACCCTCGCGAGACGTGATTAATTTTTTCCCCCCGTCACAGCCAACTTTCTCTAACTGGCTCCCTCTCTTTTCTTCTCTTTTCTTTTCTTTGATTTCTTTTTTTTTCATGAGGATGTCTCAGGGTGGGGATTTAGGAAGTAAGGCCTTTATTAACACTTCGCCCAAGGTGTGTGTGTGTTGAGGGGGTTGGGAATGATAAATACTAATATTATTTCAATAAGATTCAGAGGACGAAAGGGAGGGTTCAGTGGTAATACCGGTGCGGCTCTGAATGGCAGCCCTGTTCGGTGGTCCGAGGGCAAAAAAAAAGAAAAAGAAAAGGACACACCCTTAACCGGTGGTGTTTCACGATTAGAATATGATTTTTTTAATACGTCTGGTTTAAACATATTTCTTTTTGCCTGAACTTGCTTCACTTTATGACTTAGACAGCACGCACATAACGCCCAGCTCATGTCCGTCCCGGTGGTCTTTATTTAACCCCTGAGAGTGAGTGTGTGAGTGTGTGTGTGTGTGTGTGTGTGTGTGTGTGTTTCACAGCTAGTAATCTCTCAGGCTTTTTAACTCCCTCGGGGACCTTCCAGAAAACGGCACCTCGCTATTATTAGGGCCTCTTTTTTACATATTCGGGGAACTTCACCCTGTATGTTTGTGCCTGAGCATGTTTTTATATCTTAATGTCCCCATAAATTCAAACTTGGCAGATCTTCTACATTCTTTTGGGGACGTTGGATGAAAAAAATAAAAGCAAAATAAGACAAAATGTTTCCTTTACTGAAGTTAATGTAAGTTTTAGCTTTAGATCTAATTGAAAAAAAAAGGTTAAAGGTCCTCATAAATGTAAAGAAGTAAAGACAAATGGAACTCAGAAGGTCCTCATAAGGACAGTAATACGAACAAGTGTGTGGGGAAAGACCCGAGTTCCTGCTTGTTTTGCACCCTGTTAAACTGAACTCGGTGCCGAGAGCTCGAAAACAACTTTTACTTCTTGTAAGAGGGTAGTGGAGTGAAGCATAGAGAGAGGGGGAACAGATACAGGCCATGAAGATGAGAGGACTTTAAAAAAAAGAAAAAGAAAAACTTGACATAAAGGTGCAAAATGTACATGTTAAAGAATACAGTTGCAGAAAACAAATCTCATTGCCCATGTTTTCTTTTGCTTTCTTCACCTCAGTGATTTTGTTCTGAGATTGTGGAGATTAAAAAGTCGTCATTTTGCATTTGCTTTGACATTTTTATGTCACTATAATAGTTTATATATTTTATATTTTTTACCACAGTTTACAACTAATGCTTTTAAAGCTGTCTGACCTCAAAAGGTTCATGACATCCAGCAAGAAAAATCTGTGATTTTTAATCAATTTTGTTACAGTTTGTTAAAGTTGTTTTTATTTATTGTTTATTATTATTGTTTGACTAGTGTTTGACTGGTCATTAGAATTGAATGGGTTTAATAGTTTAATCCAAATCTGTCAGTAATGTCAGCTTGGACCTAATGTGTTCTGTGGAAAGTTCCAGAATAAAATTAAATTGATACAATAGCTAGCCAAATGCCCACAGATTTGTAGGGTTAAAGTAGTTTGTGATCCCGTGCAGTTTACTGCTCTAACATGATCATTCTATTATCGTTTTAAATTAGCTAAAAGTTTCAGCTGAAATTCTTTGTTGAAGGTTTAAATTAGCTAAAAGTTTTAGTTGAAATTCTTTGTTGAAGGATTAAATTGGCTAAAAGTTTCAGCTGAAATTCTTTGTTGACGGATTAAATTAGCTAAAAGTTTCACTTTCTTTGTTGAAGGTTTAAATTAGCTAAAGATTTCAGTTGAAATTCTTTGTTGAAGGTTTAAATTAGCTAAAAGTTTCAATTGAAAATTTTTGTTGAAGGGTTAAATTAGGTAAAAGTTTCAGCTGAAATTCTTTGTTGACGGTTTAAATTAGGTAAAAGATTCACTTAAAATTCTTTGTTGAAGTTTTAAATTAGTTAAAAGTTTCAGTTGAAATTCTTTGTTGAAGATTTAAATTGGCTAAAAGTTTCAGTTGAAAATTTTTGTTGAAGGTTTAAATTAGCTGAAAGTTTTAGCTGAAATTCTTTGTTGAAGGTTTAAATTAAGTAAAAGGTTCACTTAAAATTCTTTGTTGAAGTTGTAAATTAGCTAAAAGTTTCAGTTGAAATTCTTTGTTGAAGGTTTAAATTAGCTAAAAGTTTCAGTTGAAATTCTTTGTTGAAGGTTTAAATTAACTAAAAGATTCAATTAAAATTTTTTGTTGAAGTTTTAAATTAGTTAAAAGTTTTGGCTAATATTCTTGTTGATGGTTTTAAATTAGCTAAGGTTTCACCTTAAAAAACATAGCCAAAGGCCCAGAGATTTTTAGGGTTAAAATAGTATGAGATCCTTTGGAGTTTACAGCCCTAACATGATAATTCTATTATACTTTTAAGTTAGCTGAAAGATTCATTTAAAATTCTTTGTTGAAATTTTAACTTAGCTAAAAGTTATACTTGAAATTCTTTGTTGACATTATAAATTAGCTAAAGGTTTCAGTTATAACTCTTTGTTGAAGGTTTATATTAGCTAAAAGTTTCACTTGAAATTCTTTGTTGATGTTTTACATTAGCTAAAAGTTTCAGCTGAAGATCTTTGTTGATGCTGTGAATTAGCTAGAAGTTTCAGTTGTAATTCTTTGTTATTGGTTTAAATTATCTCACAGTTTCAGTTTAAATTCTTTGTTCATGTTTTAAATTAGCTAAAAGTTTCTCTTGTAATTCTTTGTTGATGGTTCAAATTAGCTAAAAGTTTCACTTAATTCTTTGGTGAACATTTAAATTAGCTAAAACCTTCACCTAGAATTCTTTGTTGAAGGTTTATATTAGCTTAAATGTCACTTAAAATCTTGTTTCTTTGGTCCTGTTTAAGAAGGCAGCTCTGTACTAATCGTTTGGCAATAATATGATGTGGTTATTTGATATATATGACAATATTCATTACTTTATAGTACAGCCACCAACCATTGACCCTTGGTCTCTTCCTCCATAGTTAAGATCGATCCGTTCACAAGTACGTCTGCCTTGTAAGTAATTTTGGACGATAACTGAATTTAATGGACAGCTTTGCTACTAAAGGTGGTTGTTATTTTGGATAAATTAATGTCTCTGTCTCCTTAATGAGACTCTGTGAAGGTTCCTTTCCAGTTGACATCCTGCTGGATAAGAAGAGCTAGAAGTAAATTTAGTAGTGGATTAATTAACCAAATATTCTCATAATATTGTAAACCAAAACACAAGCTAATTAAAACTAATTAACTTGATAAATGTACTGTTAGCACATAACATCAATACATGCATGTACATGCATGTACAAGCTGTACTGAGGTCTCAATTTAATGTTATTATAGTGCTTCAAAAGCACTATACTGTTATCCCTCATAATAATAGGGTTAGTTATTGTAATTATTATTATTATTATTATTATTATTATTATTATTATTCCACACTGTTCTACAATTAATACAGCCTAAACTGCTTAAAGTACAGACACCGTTCAAACACTATTGCGTAGACAATGGCACTGTGTGGTGTGCTATGCATTTTTGGAGTCGATCTGATTTATGATTTTTTTATAAATTCAAATTTAATTATTAAGATTTCCCATAGGCTTGAACGGGGCCACCTGCAGTCATGTGTCGACCAGCCAACTCCAGCAAACACCTGACCCGACCCCCACCCCACCCCACACAAGGGCAGTGATGGCACTTTTCAAGCACTGTGTATTTCCTTCAGGAAAAGCAAATCTAGTTTTAATTTTGTCCTACAGGATACTAGACATTTTACTGAATGCATTATTGCAGTTTGAATGCATACTCGGCTCAAAAAATTATGTTTTTGGTCCATTTTTTGGACACATTTTGGTTTCCTTTTCATTCAGAAAAATCCCATCATTCCATTCAACAGAAGAATGAGATAAAATATGCAAATGTAATATGTACAGCTTGTATAGCTGAAGGTTTTATGCTCGTCCTGGGTGTGTGAAATAAGGCTTTCGGCTATACGGTCTGGCTTTGTGATGAAATGGACTCAAATGTATGACAGAAACTTGAGAAGCTCACTCCGATATATTACACCTGCTGAAATAGTGCTAATGTATCTGCCAAGGACTGTCGTGAATCCTTTTCTCTCATATCGTGGTGGCTTTTCCAAATGTTATCCGTCAACGCTGCCTCGCTGGCTTATCTTTAAAGTCCTGCACGTTATCATAAGGCGGACCGGAGTTCACACAATGATACTATTATATGATGTGAACCGGATGAATTCAGGAAAATAGCATCAGGGTCATTGAGGCTGACTTAAATGCATGGGAAAAGCCTTTTAATGCGCTGCAGTCCATCGTTTCAATTGTGCTTTATAATACATGGAATTCACAGAAGCTGCTTAGCTATAACTGCGGCTGTCGAGCCTCGTCTGATTTGAGAACAGCTGTCCTGACATAGGTTTGTTCCTTTTCTCAGCCGCCGTGATCAATAGTAATTGGGCCTGCAGCGGCTTAGAAGCTCGCCGGACCAGCCGGAGGAGAAAATGGAGGATGTTCACGAGGTGCGGAGCGTGACTGCCTTCTCTCGCCTCCTTCCCTCTGCAGATCTCACCATATTTATTCAGCATTACCTTTCAGCAAAAACTCGTCCACCCTCTCTCCCTCCTCTGTCTCTGTCATGCACCGAGAGCTGGAGTGTGGGGGGGTGGGGGCTGGTGTTAATCCCTTTGGGAGCTGAACAGCAGGTATTCTTTGCCATACTTTGCCATTTTTTTTGTCCTAATAAAAGTATCTACATTCAAATGAAAAGACGAGACCTGCCTTATGGTGCAGTAAAGGAACCTCACTGGTAGAAACAATTTCCTGGTCGTCATCATGGGATTTCATCAAGCGCTGAAGAATCCAGGATGAACACTGTAACGTAAAAAAAATCCAGCTGGTTTAATTTCAATGGAAACATGATTCAATCCTGAATGATTCCCAAGTACAGAGATACAGTACCATATATGAGTTCCGGTTTGCAGAACATATGATGTATTCCTGATACCTGTGCTACAGAGACGCTGGATTCAGTTCACAAAATAACAGCTTTTTCCAAAGGATTTATTTGCATTAATATTTAATAACGTGTTTATTATTTAGCACCAGGTCCATGTTCTTTGTGCTTGGTTGAATTCTCCTGATTTCCTCACAGGTGTAGCTTTATTTGCATTTTCCATCACCATATTTCACAACCAGTGAATGAATGAGTTTTGTGAGTACTTTGGAGATTTCTAGTCCCGCCCCCTTCTCACACTGAAAAAATCACTTGTGTTATTGAAGGAGGCGTGTCCTCTGTGTTTCAGTCCCAGTGTAGGAGGTGTGTCCTTGGTGTTTCAGTCGCAGTGTAGGAGGTGTGTCCTCTGTGTTTCTGTCACACTGGAGGAGGCGTGTCCACTCTGTTTCAGTCACACTACAGGAGGCGTGGCCTCTGTGTTTCGGTCCCAGTGTAGGAGGCATGGCCTCTGTGTTTCAGTCCCAGAGTAGGAGGCGTGTCCTTGGTGTTTCAGTCATACTGGAAGAGGTGTGGCCTCTGTGTTAGTCACACTGGAGGAGGCGTGTTCCACTCTGTTTCAGTCACACTAGAGGAGGCGTGGCCTCTGTTTCAGTCCCAGTGAAGGAGGTGTGTCCTTGGTGTTTCAGTCATACTGGAGGAGGAGTGTCCACTCTGTTTCAGTCACACTATAGGAGGGGTGGCCTCTGTGTTTCAGTCCCAGTGTAGGAGGCGTGTTCTTGCTGTTTCAGTCATACTGAAGGAGGTGCGGCCTCTGTGTTTCAGTCACACTGGAGGAGGCGTGTTCCACTCTGTTTCAGTCACACTAGAGGAGGCGTGGCCTCTGTGTTTCAGTCCTATTGAAGGAGGCGTGTCCACTCTGTTTCAGTCACACTGGAGGAGGTGTGGCCTCTGTGTTTCAGTCACACTGGAGGAGGCGTGGCCTCTGTGTTTCAGTCCCAGTGTAGGAGGCATGTCCTTGGTGTTTCAGTCACACTGGAGGAGGCCTGGCCTCTGTGTTTCAGTCACACTGGAGGAGGCATGGCCTCTGTGTTTCAGTCACACTGGAGGAGGCATGGCCTCTGTGTTTCAGTCACACTGGAGGAGGCCTGGCCTCTGTGTTTCAGTCACACTGGAGGAGGCATGGCCTCTGTGTTTCAG
>JAOVVH010000040.1:10799558-10805144 GCA_028566435.1 Scorpiodoras heckelii
GTTTTCAGTTTCTTTTTCTTATTCTGTCTCAGTTTCTTACTAACTTTCCTTTCTTTATCTTTCTGTCTCACTATCTATTTCTCTTTCTCTCACTTGTTTTCATTCTCATGCTCTCATTCTCTCTCTCTCTCTCTTTCTCTCCCCCCCTCTCTCTGTTTTTATGTCTCTCTTGATAGTTTAAATTCTTTCTCTTATCCTTCTGTTCTGTCCGTTTTTACCTCAGTCTGTTCTCTCTTTCCCTTCCCTCCATCTCACTTTATCATTCTTGTTGTCTTTCTGCCTTTTTATTCATCCTCCAACCTTCATTTTCTTTTCCTTTTTGACTGTGTCCTGTGTACGAGTCTGAGACACACACAGCTGTATAACACTTGTAACTTTAATGTAAACTTCTCTGATCGGATGCTTCTCTTTTAGGAACATTTGAGGTAAAACACACACACACACACACACACACACACACACACACACACACAGAGCTGGGTAAGAGCTAGCGCTTATGCTTAATTAGTGTCTCGGGCGCAGTGCCGTGGTTCTCGGAGGAGTGTCTGACACACGGCCGAGTCTCTCTCTCTCTCTTTCTCACACACACACACACACACACACACACACAGTTACTCAGAGAGCATGAACACAGTGAGTTGTGTACGTGTAGCTTTATATTAATTAGCGTACCGAGGGGACTGACACAAAACATCTGTCACTATTCCCCCGCTATCACTCCACTCTTCATCCCTCACTTCTTCTCATTCTCTTCCCCTCCGTCTCGCTGGAGATTTCTCTCACGCTCTGTCTCTCTCCTTCTAACTCTCTCTCTCTCTCTCTCTCTCTCTCCCTCTCCGTTCAGTTCAGTTTAACAGTTCTTCCAAAGTATTATAAGAAATATAAGAACTGTTATTAATTATTGTAACTAATATACTGATAGCAGCTCGTCTCTATGACCTGTGTGTGTGTGTGTGTGTACTGAGTTTGCTCCAGCAGGTCCAGGTTCTGCTGCTGTAACCCTCGCTCTGTGGGGGACAGCAGCACCTGGCTTGACTTCCAGTAGGTTGTTCCAGTAACGCCACTAACTCATTACTTTTCAGGATTGTTTGTAATTGTTCTAGTTTATTTTAAATTGATAGACAGACAGACAGACAGACAGACAGACAGACAGACAGACAGACAGACAGACAGACAGATCGATAGATCGACTTTATTAGTCCCAGAGGGAAATTTGTGTATTACAGCAGCACAAGTACAACAAGAAGCGAGAGCAGGTTGTACATGCATTAATCTACAGATACATGAAGGTAATAAAAATCAATAGTAAAGAAAAATAAACCTTCACAAAGTGTGTTGTGCAGTAACAAGTTGTTGAGTATATGTTACTCATGTTATTAAAGTGTCAGTGCAGAAATAGCTCGTATGAATAGACAGTCATAGATGCCGTACTAAACAACATAACAGATGATGTTGTTTCCGACTTATGGTACATATGTGCAAAATGACTGATAAAGTGACATATACGGTGTACAGTGATATGATCAGACGGGTGTAGTAATTAAGTAAGGTAAAAGATTGTTGATCTTTTGTAAGGTTGTGTGGAGAAATGTCTTTGGGAAGTGATTTGAAGTGGGATTTCCATGTTGTTGGCTGTTTTATGGGGGAGTCCTGGGACCGTTTTGGGTTCAGACTGTTCCATTTGTCCCAGAACCGATTTTTGGTTAATGGATTCTTCCATTTCCTGTAATGTCTGAAATTGAGTACTCAAGGTCCCCGTTTACACCTAAGAAGAGCTGTGTATATAAATAAAATAAACAGTGTATAAACTATATATATAAACAAAATACAAAAGACCTAAATGAAAAAGGAAGGTGCAGATAGATCACAGCAGCATGAGTGACCAGCTGTGTAAAGTGATACGTATGACATGATATAGTAACAGCACTGATTTCACTTCAGCAGAATGAATGCATTAATGACAGCGGCATGAATAAAGTGGCGTAAAGTGTCAGTGGACAATGAAAGTGGTTCGATACAGTGATTGTCTACTGGGAGTTTAAGAGTCTTACAGCTTCAGGGAAGAAGCTGTTCCTCAGTCTTAAAGCTCTGTAGCCTCCTGCCTGAGGGAAGCAGGACACAGTGTGTGTGTGTGTGCCGGGCGAGTGGGGTTCTTCCTGATGCCGGTGGCCATCTTCCTGCATCTGGAGGTGTAAATGTCCGTAATGGTGGAGATGCTGACTCCGACGGTCCTCTGTACAGCCTTCACCACGCTCTGCAGAACTTTCCTCTGTACAGCAGAGCAGCTTCCGTGCCTCACTGTGATGTTGGAGCACAGAACGCTCTCCACTATACATCTGTAAAAGGAGGTGAGGAGGACGAAGTCCTGCACGCCTCAAACGCCTGAGGAAGTAGGTGTGCCTTCCTGATCAGACAGGAAGTGTTGTATCTCCAAGGTTGTTACTCAGGTGTACACCCAAGTACCTGTAGCTGGGTACCACTTCCACTGCAGACCCTCTGATGTGCAGGGGGAGGTGGGGTGGGAGGAGGGTGTGTCTGCCCCTTTCTGAGATCCACAATCATCTGCTTTGTCTTCTTGACGTTGATGCAGAGGTTGTTCTTCCTGAAACCAACTCTCCAGTTTCCCCTTGAGTTTTGACTCTGATGGACAAGGAGTTGAGGACTGAAGCATTCCTGCAGCGCAGGTCTTCCAATCTGTCTCACCTTATAAAGCATTTCTTTGTGTGTGTGTGGGAGAAGGAGAGGGAAAGATGTCATGTCCAGTTTTTCTATGTACATTTGATTTGATATTAGACATGTGAGGCGATGGTCATAGCCGTGTGTGTGTGTGTGTGTCACCGTGAATAGCCGTGGCCGGATTATCATACCGAGCTCCTCCTCTCCCTCGCTTCATGTGATTGCTGGCCCGTGACTGACGAGACGGATCCCCCCACATCGTTGCGTGTGTGTGTGTGTGTGCGAGAAAGAGACAGAGGGGGAAACGCGGGATATCCGGATTATAGGAAATGTTTCCTGTCTATTGTAGTTGGGTCCTTTAGGGATGTGTGTGTGTGTGAGGGGCACTAGGGCAACACACACACACACACACACACACACACACACACAGAGGACAATCTGCATGACAAATCCCGCCAAGCTCAAACGTCCCGAACATGACGCGGAAAAATAAACTCAGTCTCACGGCGTGTCTCGTGCCCAGCCCTGAACCCCTGGTGCATTATGGGTATTATATATGGTAAAATATCGTGTGTTTTTTTTCTATGGCAATTTTATACTGTAATTTATCGTGTGGACTCTGATGTGCTGCAGTGCATCATGGGACGTCATCCTGCGTTGTGCAGTGTTTTTTTTTTTTTGTTTTTTTTGACTAGTTTGAAAAGAAATGTACAAACACAATGCTGCAATATTTTGACTGATTTATTCTGTTTGTTTGTTTTATTTTATTTTGCAATATTAGACGCTTCCTTGCACATTTTTAGAACGCTAACGCAAATACGTACGGGTATGCAAATGAGAGAAGTGTGTGTGTGTGTGTGTGTACAGTACAGCTGTGCAGCTGTATATCAGTGTACTAACTGTCTCTGTCTCTAGAGATTTATATAAATACGGACAAATCAGGGGAGTTAGCCTTCCTGAAAACACACACACACACACACACACACTAAAGTAATCACTAGTTCTGCTCACACATTTCCTTCTCTTTCTTTTTCATCTGTAGAGTCTGTCGACGAGCAGAACTGGGCCGTCTCGGACAAAGACAAGGAGGTACACACTCACGGTCCTCAACACTCACGTTTCTTAGCAAACACACTCTCGTGTCCTTAATGCTCAAAGCTCTACAAACACGTCTGTACAGAATGACAGTTCACATATTAAATTCAGGTGTTAAATTTGTACTGAAGCTTCAGCAGTGTTAAAGTTTCTATTTTCCCTACGTTCCTTCATTTTCAGTGTTTTTCAGTGATTTATAATATACGACTTTAGTAAATAATAGTATGTCGTCTTAGATTTTCACAGTTTTTTTAAAAATGCGATACACAAGGTGTTTGTCTTTATTTCATGATAAGTACTAAATACGTGCGAAATCTCATTAAGTACCATGATACGGTAATACTGTCGTATCGCTGACGCTTATAATCAACATATCCATCATCGGACAAATAGCTCACCGTCTAAGTGTGAAAGCCAAAATTTTCTATTTTTTTAACGAGGTAGCCTAGCAACAAAATCACAAAGTCGGTAGTTTTGTTTGTTTTATTTTAAAATCAATGCCCAGTGCTAAGGTTCGATAAGATAACTAAAAAAAAAAAGGAAATTCAAGTTTCTAAACATTACCCAGATCCTTTTCCGAATGTCTGATTCTCATGCAAGTATGTGGTCGGGGGCATGGCCTGACTGAACCTTCAGATTAAACCCTGCCACCCCGATGGCCACCCCCATGGCCACCCCACCCCCAACTCTGACCTCATACACCATCTGTGGCTATTCCGCAAAAATATACGCTCTCTCCTTAGTGTACAGCAGTGCATTGTGGGTAAAACATACCTATATTAGATTGAGACCGGCGTCAGTCGAGGTGATTTTAAAGCTAGACTCGGAAACATGTCTGTTAAATAGATACAGCGCTGTTTTGATGCGTGTTTGTGTTTGTATTTGTGTGTGTGTGTGTGTGTGTGTGTGTGTGTTTGTAGGCTCAGATCGGCAACAAAGGTGTCGGCTTGAGGCGCGTCTCAAATCGCTATTACACCGAGAAGACGGTCACCTGCCGCAACTGCAACAAGCTCGGCCACCTCTCCAAAAACTGCCCCACTCCCAAGGTACTACGTTACGTCACCCACAATTCCACGCCATTGGCCGAGGCTGCGCTCCGTCCTGTAATGAAGTAATGAAACCTGTACAAGAACTACGCCTCACCTCTGTTTCCAGTTACGCAACTCGCACGCAACTTCTGAATAGCGCAGGATGATTGGTGTAGTCGTGTTCAGTACCGAATGGAGCTCAGCCCTGCACATTTACCATTATAGCTTAGAACATGAATATGCAAATATAAGACCATGAATATGCAAATATCAGAACATGAATATGCAAAAAAGGTCCATAATGCTCAGATTTTGTATCTGTATTGAGTAATAGCTGAAGTAAAGACATGTATGTAACCTGACTTCATCTCACATATTTCTTTGTGTGTGTGTGTGTGTGTGTGTGTGTGTGTGTGTGTGTGTGTGTGTGTGTGTGTGTAGAAGGCACCATGTTGTTCGTTGTGTGGTCTTCAGGGCCATTTTGTGAAGAGCTGTCCGAACCGTCACTGCTCGAACTGCGCTCTTCCAGGGCACACGTACGACGACTGTCTGGAGAGAGCGTACTGGCACAAACGCTGCCACCGCTGCGCCATGACCGGCCACTTCGCCGACGTGAGTGACACATGACATCGGATTACGATGTCTGTCCATTTCAACAAAGGGTTATGCGCTGTGTGTTTGATTCAGAATGTGATCGTGGTAGAGTTTCTTGCCCGTGTGTGTGTGTGTGTGTGTGTGTGTGTGTGTGTGTGTGTGTGTGTGTGTGTGTGTGTGTGTGTGTGTGTGT
>JAOVVH010000040.1:10821058-10834517 GCA_028566435.1 Scorpiodoras heckelii
GGGGGGGATCTTTGTTCCCTCACTCTCTTCTTCCACCTTTGAGGCCAAGCGCAGTAATAGGAGCCCAAGGTCAAGGGTGGGGGGAGGGTGTGTGTGTGTGTGTGTGTGTGTGTGTGTGTGTCAAAGGCCAATTTGCATGAGAGATGAGCAAGAAAACGGAGCAGGACATGCACATGTAGCAAGAAAGAGAAAGGAAATTGTACATAAATGTGTGTGTAAACCTTTAAACAAATAGTTTTATTTTATTTTACGTAAAAAACAGTAAGATGTTCAGACACACAGCCAGGGGGCGATCTAGAGTCACACACAGGGTTCTGTTACCTCACCGTAATTACGAAATTACGAAAAAGACCTTAAGTAGTTAGCTTTAATCATTTTTCGAGCAGCAAAGAAAAGATTTCAGCAGTCATTAAAGGTGCCCTTAGTAACTTAGCTTAGTTAGCATAGTTACCGCTAGCGGCAGTCTGTATGAAGTAAAACTAGCCCTGACTCTTGATTACACACGTGTACTCCATGTAGCCTTATTGTTACCCCTCATAATCCTCCTTCTTCTTCTTCTTTTATTATAATTATTCCGGTTCTTCAACACATTTCTGCGATTAATACAGTCCGAACCGGTTCACGTACAGACATGGTTCAAACACCATTGCGTAGATAATCGCACTGTGTGGTGTGCTATGTATTTTTGGAGTTGATCCGATTTATCGTTTTTAATAAATTCAAGTTTAAAAAGTTTAAATTTCCCATAGGAATGAATGGGGCCACCTGCATTCACCTGACCACGCCCTCATGGGTCACGTGACCATGCCCCCCCCCCACATTGATGATGTTACAATAGGCTGATTTCAAGCACTATGTATTTCCTTCAGGAAATGCAGATCTAGTCATTTTTCTACTTCTTCCACACATTTCTGCAATTAATACAGCCCGACTCGCTTACCGTACAGACATGGATCAGACACCGTTGTGTCGATAACAGCACTGTGTGGTGTGCTATGTATTTTTGGAGTCGATCCGATTGATCGTTTTTAATAAATTTAATTTTAAATATGGAAAATTTACCATAGGAATGAATGGGGACCAGCTGCAGTCCCCGTTAATGCTAATGCTTCCAGCCCTTTCAAGCAGTACGTATTTCCTTCTGGAAGTGTAAATCTAGTTCTCGATTTTAATGCTTTGTTTTCTGTTGTTTAAACTTAAAGCTGCTGTTTCCGATGTTTAAATTGTAGTGAATCGCAGTTGAGTTCAGAGACGGCGTCTGAAAAACGGATCGTGTGAAGATCACGTGACGGTGAAGGTCTATCGAATCTCGATCCGTTTAATCAACAGCACAGGGTCAGAAAAAAGTTACAGACCGCACCTTTAATGCTCATTCAACCATGAGCCATGGAGCAAGAGCAGGAATCATGTCGGCCAATGAAAACGACCGTAAGTGCTAGAATAGCAGGGCTACGGTAAACACTGTAATATTACGTTTACAGTTACTTCGACGTGAGAAACGACACGGGACGTCTTTGCAGGGACGAATCGACGTTTCTCTTTCTCTTTCTCCACCCGTAAGACTCCTCTCTGTGTGGAGAGATGATGATGGTCGTGGGGTTGTGGATCAGGTCTCCAATCTGTCCGGCCTTTGTGATGCTGATGGAGGCGCAGGGCTGCGGTGATTATGACCAGCATCACAATTCATCCCTCCGTCTCTTCACTCTGTCGTAAAAAATGAGAGAGAGAAAGGGAGCGAGAGAATGCGGCAACGAAACAGAGAACCTTTAAAATATGATGGAATCACATGTGCAGTCGCTTTTATCCTCACACACACACACACACACACACAAGGCAGTCGGCTTACTCTCTTTATCGGAGCGTATTTACGGAGGGCGATGGAGCGTGAAACGCCTTTGGGCTTCCTGGGACCAGATGGGACACACACACACACACACACACACACACACACACACACACACACACGGAGCAAGTTTCTCTGAAGGAAGGAAGGCGTTGTTATCAGGAGCGTATTACCGAGCTTCATTGATGGGCTCAGTAATCACTTGCTCCAATCTGCTTAATGGAAAAGAAGAAATGGGAATGTGTATGAGCGAGAGAAAAAGAGAGAGAGAGAGAGAGAGACGGGGTTCTAAGCAATCTCTCTTATTCAGAGCGCGCGTCGGGGAAGTGAATAAACGGAGGCGTGTGTGTGTTTGGGTAATAGAATGAGGGGCAGGATGAAGACGGTGTGACGGAAACACACAAAGAGGAACGAGTGCGCGACGGAACAAAGAATAAACGACACGAGCACCCACACCTGGCGTACGCACTGAGGTCACTTCCTGCGTCCATATATGAACATACGTGTATTTGTGTTAACTGTCTTACAAAGTTACTCTTTATACCGTTTCCTCTAGACGACAGAGGGTCCGCCGGTTAAACCCCTTCACCCTGATGCTCACCGAGCTCCTGCGTACTGCTACAACTGCTCTGGAAGGGGACACTTTGGCCACGTGAGTCCCCACACACACACACACACACACACACACACGTATTACATAATGCAAGAACAATATATTATAAACAACAGTCATTTGGGATTACATTGAGGATTAAGGTGTGTGTGTGTGTGTGTGTGTAGGAGTGCACAAAGAGGAGGATGTTTAACGGAACGTATCCCACGCTGCCTTTCGCCTCCTCGTACGACACCCAGCACGACATCAAGCGGCGAGAGCATCGGGCTCACCTCCGAGCCAAAGGTTAGTAAAGTAAAGCACCGTGTGGTTGACAGGTCTCGCCGGAGGTCACATGACCACATACAATACAATACAATACTGTGATGCTCATATCTAGTCAAGTGTATCGTGTGTGTGTGTGTGTGTGTGTGTGTTGCAGAGCTACAAGAAGCCGGCCTTTTAGATTACGCGGAAGACGCCCCGACTCCCCAGCCTCCGCGCAAGAAACCAAAATACGCGCACTTCCCGCCGTCCGCACCGCTCCCTCACACCCCCAACACGCACACCCCGAAGAGACGCATCGCTCACACGCCTAAACACCCGTGTCAGACCACGCCCACGGTCACGCCCACTCCCAAACCCAAACCCCGTACACGCCTGCGCTCTCAACAAGACACGCCCGTCCACAAGAGGAACAACGTTCTGCAGAACACACCTGGACCGTACAGCGCGGCCACGCCCTGCTTCGAAGGCAAGAAGAAGAGAAAGAACAGGAGCAAGAAGCGGAAACTTAACACGATGAACGAGGAGCAGGACTTTCCCCGCAGCTTCCAGAAAAGCGACAGGGCAGCGCTGATTCACACGCCGCCGTACAGAGGGAGGAAAAGCGCCGGGGTACCATTCGGCTCAGAAAAGAGCAAGAAGAAGAAGAACAAGGAGGAGAAATGGGCGAGGAAGGCAGCCAGGGACCCTGAAAACCTGTTTCTGATCAAACAAAGGAAGAGGAGTAGATAGTGTGTGAGTGTGTGTGTGTGTGTGTGTGAGAGAGAGAGTGAGAGAGAGAGTGAGGAAGGAAGGGAAGAAAGTTTGCGCGAGACGAGTGATAAGAAAGGCTCCGGCTTTACTCTGTCTCCCTCTAGTGTCCATCATCAGTATTACACCCTGAGGGATTTCGGTACAGCGGGACACACACACACACACAATCAGTCTGGTGTCTGAGGTCTGTGTGTTTAATTGTAGAGGAATCCACAGTAACACTTAAACCTGTTCCTAAGTGCGCACACACACACACACACACCCCCCTATAGAACATCTCAGTAGCTATGAAGAGGCTTTTTTAAAGCGTCTTGTCTGCCACCGTTCCTCTCAGCGCTGCTGAAGAACCCACCAGGCATTTGAAAGAACTCTGCTTGTACATAACGTTTGTAGAATCTTTTCTATTGAGATTGTGAAAGCGGCTGCCGCGGCAAATAAAAGCAGAAGTGTGGCGTGGTTTCTTTTTTTATTATTTGCATTCTTTTGTTTCTGTTTAGGTGCTTAGGAGATGACGATTTCGAATGCTGAGAAAAGTGGGCGGGGACTGCTGTTTTTTTTCCCTCTCTTCAATCCTGCGTCAATCACAGGAACCCTAGTCATCTGTATTCATCTGTGAGCTCGTGTATGCGGAAGAAGGTAGATAGCACTTTCCTTACGAGAGAAGAAGGAAGGAAGGAGTGTCTGAGGAAGCAGGTCTGGAGGAAAGACCATTCACCAAAATGAGTCTCCTCACTCCCGTATCTTTCCTGTCGGACAGGTGGGGCGTGTGTGTGGATCGGCCGCGTCTACGTTTATATCAACCATGAAAAATCGGTGGGGAAAAAAAACAAAACCAAGAATAAGTAAAAACTCTGATATAAACGACACGAGCGCCAGAAACTCGCTGAGAGCTGTACAACAGGTTTGATCCTGAAGCTCAGGGCCAGAAAAACGTACAAACCATACAGGCTGCGCCGCTTCCTGTGGGCGGAGCATCCGAGAGACAGACCGCGTTAGCATGAACTACAGGGAGAAAGATGACTTACAGATGTGTACAGATGTGTACAGATGTCAGAGGAAAATGGTCCGTTTTAATATCTTTATGGGTTTTAATTTAGGTGTCTCCCTCGCTTTCTCTCTATTTCTCTCTCTCCTTCTCTGCGTCTCTCTACCTCTCTCCCTCTCTCTTTCTCTATCCCCCTCTCGTTCTCTTTCTTTCTCCCCTTTCTGTCTCGCTTTCTCTCTATCTCCCTCTTTCTCTCTTTTTTCTCGTTTTCTCTCTCGATCTCCCTCTCGATCTCCCCCTTTCTCTCTCTATTCCCATCTTTCTGTCTCGCTTTCTCTCCCCCTCTCCCACTTTCTCTTTAACCCACTTTTCTTTCTTCCTCTCCCACACTCCTTTCTCTCTCTCTCACTCCTTTCTCCCTCTCAAATCCCTCTTTCTCCCTCTCCCACTCCCTCTGTCCCCCAGTCCATCTTTCTTTATCCCTCTCTCCCTCTTTCTTTCTCCCTCTCCCCCACTCCGTTTCTCTCTTTCTCCCTCTCCCACACTCCTTCTTTCTCTCTCTCTCCCTCTCCCACACACAGAAAGTAGATTTGTGAGTTCTTTGAGAAATGTCGGTGCAGTTCAGTTGATCACAGACTCTCACAGGGATGTTATCATTACTGAGATTGGTTGTTTGTTTAGTTTTGATTAGCACTCTGCTGATAAGACACACATGCCCAGGCTTTGTTTTTTTTTTTTTTGTCATCTCCCCTCAAAATGCTAATCACAAGAGCCATCAAGAAAATATTAAACAAACAAAAGTGCCTGATGGAGGATGAAAAAACCCCCAGAGTGACTCGTAGATCAATAAGAAGTGAAAATGCACTGTTCATCTGTCTAACTGTTATGGGAAAGAAGTTGAAGCAACGTTCATGTTTTGTGAACAGTAACAAACCTCGTGTGTAAGGCGCGCGCGTGTGAGGGTGCCAATAGTTTTGAGAGTAAAAAAAACCCCACCAGGATGGAGATTCACATGTATGTTTATTCAAATATTAATAAGTCAGCCTTCCGTACAGACCTCTTAAATTTTCTTTATAGGTTCGAGCACCACTAAAAATAAGATGAAACTCCAAATAAATAAGATGAAAGTCAGAAGTTAAACATGGGCTAAATGTGCTTGAGAGGCGGGAGATCAGTAGCAAGGTTTTGTTGAACAGAAGATGAATCAGCGCTGAAGAGCGAGAGACAGAAGAGGAGTAGTGTCAGGGGAGGAGCACAGAGGCCATTTACAACAGCGGCGTGCAAAGCCAAGCACGTGATCTGCAAAACAGTAGTGTCTAAGGTGCAAAAAATAAAATAAATAAAACCGAACAGGGAGGGGGGAGGAGAGGAGGGTCATGAACAGGAGGATAACACCATTATTTTTAACATTTTGATGCTTCAACATTAATCGAGGAATGAAACAAACATCTTTCTTCCATCTCAGACGTCAACGAACTCGGACTAAACGTGTGTCGTCTGTACGATGAAAAAAAGAAACCTTATCACAGTTTGTCAGCTACCCTTTCACCCCTTCACCCTTTCCTCAGTTGGTTTTGCTGCAGGTGGAGGTCCGAGGGCTCGGGTCGGCCACGTAGTCATTCTGGAAGCGGGAGTTTGGTGTGCGCTGCCTCTTACGCTCTCCCTGCGTGGTGAAGAAAGCGTCCTCGAAACGCATGCTGGAGGCTGTGGACTACACACACACACATGCGCGCGCACGCACACACATTTACTATGAATTTTTAAAAAATGTATCAAAATTCAAATGCAAGTATATTTTCATGACTGTATGGATTCATGGTTAGATAGAATGAAGGACAGATAGATGGGTTAATGGATAGATGATTAATGGATGGATGGAAGGATAGATAGATTAATGGATAGAAGGAAGGATAGATGGATTAATGGATGGATGGAAGGATAGATGGGTTAATGGATGGATGGAAGGAAGGGTGGATGGAACGATAGATGGGTTAATGTATGGATGGGTGGATGGACAGATAGATTAATGGAACCGTATATCATTCCAGCCACATGGCGAGGTTCTGTTCGTGACTTACAAGGCGACCTTTGACCTTTTTGGGCAGGTCCTCGTCCAGGGTGTAAATGTCCTCTCTCTTAGCCAGCACCTGGGACCCGTCCTCGAACTCCACCTTACACACACAACACGTGAACAAACCCTCAGATACACACAACACGGCTCTTACAGCATATAATATCTTATGACTGTGTGTGTGTGTGTGTGTGTGTGTGTGTACCTGATACATGTATGTGGTGTTAGAACCCAGGTATTTAGCTCCATAAAAAAGCCCATCGGGCCACTTGACCTGCACGACCTCGCCGACCTCCGGGGGCCCGAGCTGAACACAGTCTCTGCTCTGTGTGAATACGGAGACGTGTTAGACTGATATATATACACTAACACTGCGTCCCACACACACACCCACGCACCACGATATCTTCAGGGAAGGTGTCGTTGCTGAACGATCCGTCGTCGAACATAACCTCGTAGAACGTCTGTGCCGTGACACTGGCGACGCGGCAGCTGTAGTAGCGCAGGTTCTTGTGCTTGGCGATCACCGTCTGGCCCAGAGCCAACTCCGTTCGGCTCGCCTTCGATTTCTGCAAGGAGACGTACGGATACGAACGAGTTCACGCAGGTGATTGGTTAAGTGGGTGGGTGGGTGTTAGTGGGCGGGGCTTTGCGTACAAGGCCCGAAGTACTCACGGTGCTGGAGGTCCGCGACTGGTGCCTGTGGCAGATGATGAACACTACGTATGGCCAGTCGTCGGGCTCCATGGTGACGCCGGCGGCGTGAGCACACGTGACGTGGAAGGAGGTCGGGCACCGCCCACAGGAGCACTGGATACATGCTCCTGCCAACTTCTTCATCCGTTTGTGACAGTATATACACTTCTACAGACACAATTCAGGAATTATGTCAATGTTTGTGCGTGCTGAGTATTATTATTATAAACCTTGAGCCTCGTTGATCAAACTGGGTACCAAGGAATTTATTCGTAAATCGTTCATATGAGCATTTAAACAACCAATCAGGTGATTTATGTCAATGTACAACTATCGTAAACCTCGACTTGATCAACTTCACCGAATCCGGCTTGTGTTCGGTTGTTACAGAGGTTTATTCATTTTAAAGAAATGGTGACATGTAAACGAAGGACAGGACGAGTCTGATGGTGTTTGCACGTAGCCTTGAAACCGTAAACGAACACCTCGTGACGGAAAATGTATTACTACTATTGCTCGCTATTATTATGCATATTGGATATTATTAAATATGTTTACTGGCACAGAAGTGAGTCAAAATATCTTCCCTTTCAGTTCATTTGGAGCTCCATGTACAACTCAATGTAGACGCCATGTACACTTTACCTTTTATGGAGTTTTGGGGGGCGTCGCTGTATGCAAATGAGCCGTCTCCCGGACTCACTTTGCACTTTACGCAGTGATCAACATACGCACATGAGAATGATTAAAGTGTGTGTGTGTGTGTGTGTGTGTGTGTACCAGTTTGTATCTCTGCGCAGGGACAGCGCTGATGTCGATGGGACTCCTCTTCACTATGTCCGTGAATTTGACCTCAGGAAGACCCACGGCACACATCACGTGTGCCCACCTGGAACACGTCAGACATCAACCCCTACATTACACGCAAATCTTTCGCACGTGTGTACGTGCAGAAAACCTTAATAAGACGGCTCTCACCTGCCATCTGTCGTTCTTTTCAGCGCTCCTCCTCTCAGGTTACATAAACAGCATTCCTGTTTTTTACACACACACACACACACACACACACACACGTTATACTATTTAACAACAACTGTTTTACTATTCCGTTCTAGATGTGTGAGCTGTGTGAGCTGTGTGAGCGATCACATACAGCAGTTAGATCTCCACATGAACAGCGGTCACATGTCCACACCTGGGTGACTTCGTGAGCAGCGACGCCATAGCAACCTGGACAATAGGGAACGTTAAATTTAAAGCTTGTCTAGCTTGTGTGTGTGGGAGGGGGAATGAGGAAGGGGCAGGGCTTGTGTTACGTACTGGCGTGAACCTGAAGGCAGCAGCGTTTACATTCCACCAGGGGACTGGATCCATCTTCCTCCAGCAGCGTGTTCGGGGGACACGACCCCTCGCGGTACGCGAAGCATATTTCAGGAATCAGAGGTCGCGACCTCGGCGTCGGCTCCCCGACCACCATCGTGACCTCGGGTCTGCTTTCGTCTTTCGTCTCTTCGGGCTGGTGAGAAAACATTCATGATATCTTAATATCCTAAACTTCCATCCGCTCTATAAAGACCCACACAAAGATCCTCTCGCTTCCTATTGGCTGATTTCGGTTTCTCAAAGTTACCCCGTTCCTTAGCACCTAACACGCGCGTCGAAGACACAGAAGGACACCCCAGGGATATGGGTTACCTGATAGTAAGGCATGAACAGCGTGCAGACGGCGCAGTGCGGCGCCATTTGAGCTGCCGTGCTGTTGTACTCTTTCTCCGACGGGAAGTGAGGCTTCCTGCTGTGCCAGAGGTGAACCAGGGCTCTCGCCCAGACATCAGCCTCCTGCAGTTCTTCCTCGGCGGTTCCCTCTTCTACGGGTTCTGACACACAAACGCCAGACGGTATATGAACAATTACGTCTGCGTGTCTGTTCCGACAAACGATCATTCGTCATAGATTTGAAAGCCGTGTAAGCTTTCTGTGCATTAGCTAGCTAACGAATTTGTTACGTTACGCAACGGCTACATTCTGATTGGTCTGACGTGTCGATTAACTTTATGTATTATTGTTTCTATAGTAACAACATACATAAACGTATGGATTTCTATTTGAATTGAAGATCTCACTTTTTTACGGAAGGAATCTCCAGTGTTAGTACTTTGTAGCGAGTCTTCGGAATGTAAGAGATACGTACGCGTACATGTGTTTTTTTGTTTAATTAACATATAGGCTAGTGAGGAAGCGACTGTTTATCGCTCCGTTATAAACTTACCGTCATCACTGTTGGCTTGTTGCTTGACAGCGCTCGGGACCGCCCTAGCTGTTGGTTTCCTCAAAGGGTGGCGCCAACTTTTGGTGGTCTTTCTCTTCACCGCCGGTGTGGTGTACTTGGAGAAAGGACAGCAAATTTATTCACGTGAATAAATTAAAACACGGTCGACTTTGGCTTCTCGTTAACGTCTGGGTACTCACGGTGCGGATTTCTCCTGGCTCCATGTCCGAGTCTCCGGACTCCGCCTCCTCGCTCATGGAGTTCTCCTCACCAGACTCGCTGCTACTCTCCGACTTCAGAAGCCTGTCCGGGGAATCGAGAAGCTCCACACCAGAATGATGATGAACCACGCTGGGTTCCAGGTCAGTAAACGTCAAGCTCTTCTCTGGAAAGTCTGAAGGATCCGGGCACTTCACCTCCTGGCACCGAGGCTCTGCCCACATGGCGTAAGGCACCGCTAGGTCAGGATTTTGGTAGCTCAGGTTCTTCCAGATGGTCGAGGGTTCCTCGAAGAGGTTCGGTAACGCCGAGGACGTGAAGTCGGCTTCATCCAGAGAACACGGGGGCTTGTTGAGAGGGTTCTGGTCATACGACGTTGAAGGAGACTCACTGGAACATGTGTTAGCGTTATTGTTAGTGTTAGCATTAGCGTTATCTGGTAATGCAGGATCCTGCACAGAGCTACATCCTAAAAGTTCAGAACGGCCAATATCAGGGTTTGCTGCCTGACCAGATCCATCTGCATCTCCATCATTCTTCAGCGCGAGTTCCTTGTTAGTGTCTGGAGCAGAGCCGGGCGATTGGCTGACATCTTCTTGGAATGGATTTGAGCACCAGTCAGGAACCAGAACGCTGGTTTCACCCATTGCATCCTGAGGTATCGTTTCATCAGGATTCTGAGGAGGGTTCTCACCACCAGACTGGACTGCGAGGGTCAGGAAGGGCATTTCAGACGACAGATTTGGAGATTTCCTTCCCTCGGGATCCTCGGTGGTTTCCGGTGTAAGGAAAGGCATGTCAGACGAAGGAGCTCCTGAACGTTCTGCAGGTTCACAGGTTTTAGTACGTCATGTAGCAGTTATGTTAGGGTTTTAATAACAGAACTAAGAAATAAATGCTGGTTTTCTAGGATTCGAACGCACCATTAACAATAACTGTAGTCTGTCGGTTTATTAGAGAAACATGTGACTTTGTGACTTAAGGTTTAAAATTAGTACAGAATTTTATATTTTTTAAGAGGTCTGTTTGTTGTATATTTGTTGAACCGTACCTTGAGAGGGAGAGGATTTGGCAACCCCTGAAGGCTTGGAAGTTTGTTCTGAGTCCAGCATGTCATCCAGACCAGCACCAAGAGCTCCATCAGCTGAGGTTAGAGGCTCACTGCTTCCTAAGGCTTCTCTTGGCATGTCTTGTAGATCAGGGGGCGGAGCTTGGGGTGGGACTCTGTTAGATGACTGGACCAACAAATTGCTTTCGACCCGTGTGACCTTGACGAAACAAACCTGTTGACACAGACTAGCCGGCCCTGCAACACCAACACAAAGGGACGGGTTTGTTTATGATTAAAAATAGAAAACAAAAAGAGCAAACAGCCACAGCATCACGTGTATAACCTGAGAGGTGAAGTGCGTTGTGGGGTTTGGGGTCGTCCTCTTCTTTCGCTTTCGTGTCGTCTTCCTGGTCGCTTATCCGTGTAGCTGCGTTTTCCATGACAACCGGCTGCTGCACCGTTTTCAGTCGTTTGGAGCGCGTGCACGGATAGCTGGCTCTGCCGACGCAAGGGACACGACCCAACACGTGCTAACTATTATTTCTGAAACGTTTCCACAAACGGCTGATTCGTAACCACCTTTTGTACCTTTTGTTGGATTTGGCCTTGCGGCGTCTCTGGAGCCACGTCTGGAGCTCAGGCGTGGTGAGGGGCGTGGCCAGGGTGTGGTCTATGCAGCAGGTGTCTTTGCCCTGCATCCATGCCTGGTACCGATCTGGCTGGAAACGTCTGACGAACGGGTCCATGGAGATCTTCACCATGTCCTTACTGCACGTGCACTGTGGAGAGAGAAGAAACGCAGAGAGATCGGAATGAACCCGCGAGTCGAACCGAGTGGAGTTAAAGACTGATGCAGCGGTTTGTATACTGGGGAAGGAGGGGGGGACAAAAAAAAAAAAAACAACAACATGTCTTGTAATACCAAAAATAGACAAATCTAACATGTATGGAAGGAGTCTCCGGTGTCAGCGGTGCTGAGAAACAGTCAGTAGGTTTTCCGCCAAATTAAAGTCCTCAGGACACGTGGTATCGTCATTCCAAAGCTGCGTTTTTTAATTTTTTAACTTCAAGTGGGAAAAGTTGAGAAGCTGGTGAAGGAACATTTACAGCTGCTATAACGTAAATTAAAGAAAAGAAAAAGTTTGTCGGTTTTCCGCCACATTAAAGTCCTCAGGACACATGGTATCGTCATTCCAAAGCTGCGGTTTTTTTTATTTTTTCTATTCATTTTTAACTTCAAGTGGGGAAAGTTGAGAAGCCGGTGAGGGAACATTTACAGCTGCTATAACGTACGTGATAAGAGGAGCTTGTTTCGTAGAGCATTAAATGTAACTATAAATGGAAAATTACGTACGATGTATCGTTTGCATTTGAGAATATATAAAGACGGTTAAGCAGGTAAATTATTGTACGTATAAAAGGAATAAAAAACAAACATTTATTGCTGATTATTTGCTAATTAACTAATTTGCTAGCTATTTTAGCTACTTTACCGAAATCCTACATAATGTAACGCAGACAGGTGTGTACTCTTTGTACTAACTGATTATAGCGGAAATGTAGCGTACCTGAGTGGCGACTTTGCCGTAGTCGATCCAGCGCAGACTGGCGAAGTTGGTGGACTCTGCACAGTTGAAGCCGTGGTTGAAGCCGGCGTGGTATCCGTACGGAAACGTGATCATGAACTCACCGGCCTCCTGCGTGATCTGACCATGGACACGTAACATGCAAACCAACGGTTGTGGGTCAAACGAAACACGCCTGGTGTGTATGGTTTAGTGTGTTCGGGTCGTACCTTATCAAACGGGATGCTGTATTTCTTTAGCACAGATGGTGATATGAGGGTCATCTTGTGTCTGAGAAAAGCTTCACAACTCTTAAAGCTGTTGGGGAAAAAACCTAGGAGTGAAAAAGAAAAGACGCCGGAAACGTCACTTCCACGTGCGCGACCTTCGCGCGTTTTCACTCCTACGATTTTTTTGGGGTCGTGGTCCCAGGAACCTTTTTAGGTTTATTCTCCGGAGGTGAGGCTGAAATTGCTGAACCTCACTGATCTCCACCAACAAGGGTTTTGTATCAGAGTGTGAAGGAGATGAACGAAGGAGATGAACGTTCCTCAAAGGTTCCTCATAATCAAAATTGCAGCTGCTACAAAACTACAGCATGCTAACGAAAAGCGAGACAATTCTAGCCATTATGTTTACAATAACAACATTTTATCCCATGTATGGACAAAAAGAGAGGGTGTGGGTGTGTACCTGTGGCCAATCGCTCCAGTCTCTTCCCATGTTCTGGAGGAATGGTGTACCTGAAATATTCAAAAACAAATGCTTCATTAGTTGAACACAGCTCCGAGACTAGATGCTAAACTGGTAGCTATACACCTTCCGTAATCGTCCCTGCTAACTAGATATGTTCAGTCTTGCCCTGATCCCGGCTTTAAAGGTGATCTGTGGAACCTCTAACCAGAACTTGGGTTCTCCGAAGTGCAGGTAGTTGATGCTGTAGAGGTCCATGTCCTCCGTGTGCCAGGCGAAGCTCGTCTTCCACATGCCGAAGTACAGGTAGGGGGTGTTCACGCCTTGGATGGAGACGCCGCAGTCCTCCTCGATCACGTCCAGGATGGAGTTCAGGTGCCCGATGTTCCACTCCTCCACGCCCTGACATCACACACACACACACACACACACACACA
>JAOVVH010000040.1:10947483-10959966 GCA_028566435.1 Scorpiodoras heckelii
TCTGTAATTGTAGAAGTACAAAGTGCAGCTATATGGGAAGTGGAACTGAGAAAATGGACAATGAGTGTAGAGAAAAGCAGGTGGTCATAATGTTATGCCTGATCTGTGTATATGACATCTATGACTTTATTTTTAGGGCTCCAACAGCACCACCTACATCCACAACGCGTTCCAGCTACTGCTCCCGGTTCTGCAGATCTATTACGTCCAGACCAGCAGAACCCCGGCTAGAACCAAACCCGAACCGGAATCCGAACCAGACCAGGAAGTGGCTCGTACAGACTGAGATCTGCAGAACCCCGGCTAGAACCAAACCCGAACCGGAATCCGAACCAGACCAGGAAGTGGCTCGTACAGACTGATGTGCTCAAGATGTGTGTGATTTGTACACGTGATCGTGTGTGCGGTCTACATAAAATGCTACGTATCAGTTTTTCAGTGAAATCACCTACATCCTGACGCTTGGGATGAGATCAGTCGGGGAAGACGATTCTAAAAGAATTGATTAATTAAGTTATTTTTGTTTTAACATTAGGGCCAGGTGTAATAATACGTTCTTATACTGTATAAAGATTCGTTACTGTACAGACAAAATGCAGGCGAAAGGGACTGCATACGTTTAATTTTCATCATTTTTCATCACCTCTTCTACCACACCGCCTGTGTTAATGTGCGTGGTATGGTTTCTATAGCAACAGCTTGTACGAGGGGCTGCTCCTCGTGAACCCGTGACTGAAAATTAACATGCCTTATCCAACAAAGAGCCATGTATGATCGTTGATATGGTGAAGCTTTCATGGAAGGAGTCTCTAGTGTCAGCGTTCTGTAGGTAGATTTCCTCCATGGGAAAGTCATGGGACAGAGGGGTTTACGTACACGAACCGTTTTTTGTCTAAGTTCAAGAGAGAGAAAACAGGCTGGTGATGGAACCAGTTGGTGTGGTAGAAGAGGAATGAAACACTTCGGGACATGCTGTTAAAGAATATTAATCAATATTTCGAGGTGGTAATTGTGGTAAAACTCCACTTTTCTGGTTTACATTTATTCCAAACCACTTACAAAGACCAACCATGTAGATGTTAAAATGTTAAACATCCTTGATTCAATCTGTTCATTACTGAATCGAATAGATTACCAAAGATTCGTGTTTGAAAGATTGATATTTCAATAATAGCTCACTACTGCTATGTAATTTGTAATAAAGAACATATTTATGTTTTAAAACTAGCAGTGAATGTTGTACATATTATTGATTCGTATCGACTTTCCCATTTATGACCGGATATTTACTTTAAAATTTAAAATCTGTCAGTAAATTAAGACACCCTTCTGTACCTTGGTTATTTATTTTTAATGATTCACTGAAGTGCATATCCAGTCCATATTTTAACCATAAATATAATTTTGTAAAAAAATTACTATTTAAACAAAAATAAAATTCTACTTTGTGCACTGTTGTTTAAGAAACTCTGAGAAAATTCGATATTAAATTCTGTAAACGTTGCTGTTGCCTTACAGAGAATGATTCACACAGTCTATATTAATAAAATAAAAAATGTATAATTAAAAAAAACACATATTAAACATGATTCGTTTTTTTTTTGTTGTTGTTTTTATTTATTTATTTATTTATTTATTTATTTTTATAAAAAAATTTATCAAATCCTAAAGCATGGACCAGGTAGCTTCTACAGATGATCAATACATATAGAAATCCTATATATAAATTTTTAAACAAAAAAATCTTCAAGTTCCTTTTATAACTATGACATAAAAATAGCAGATGGAAGGGTTTGGAAATATAAAGACATGCAACTACATACTTAACTCCAAAAAGCCAAATGATATGTTTTGACAGATTGATGAATATGGCACCCAATTTGTGTCACTTTCCGTCCCACCGACATTTAAAAATGTTCGTCATGTTACGTTATTAATATTAATTAGGATTTTGAAGGGGGGAAACATTCAGACTGATTCTATGATGCTATTTATAATTCCAGCATGCAAGAGCCAATTGCTTCCTGCTTATCATATGTCAATGAATTAAACATACAGTAAATTAAACTCCTATAAACACATAAAACAAGCCAATACATTGCAAATCATACTGGATTGGATTTTACGGAGCCATCCGTACCTACACGCTCTTGCTAGTTAAAGAACTAGCTCACTAGCTAGCACACTAGCTGTTGTATGTAGTTAGCAAACCAACTAGCTAACCTAGCAAACCTATATACATGGTTCTCATGCATGCTACTGGGGTCAAGTGTGTTTGTGCTGAAAAATTTTCTCTTCATTACACCCTCCTGTCATTGCTGCACGTTACAAAAGTAAAGTTTTCCTTTTGGACCTCCCAGGTGCTGGAGAGGTGAGTTTATTACTGTATTACTGTTTAGCCTCTCAGTTAGTAGCTAATGTTCAATTTGTGGCTTTGCAATTGAGCATCGTTGGCTAATTTTGTTTGGTATGTAACATTTCTACAAGGTTAGCGTGTCTGTCATGTTAGTTTTAGCTAGCACCGTCTTCCTTGATCAACGTTGAATTGAATTGTTTTTGGTTCAGTCGGCAGGGACAATGTACGACCCACGTTGTGCTTTGCACAAGACTTTGCTACTAGCTCATTTTCTCTGTGCGAATAAACAAAGACAAGGAGTAATAACAGTACCAGAATTTGTATGTTAAACTTTTTTAAAAATTTGTAGGCGTTATTTTTACGTATTCCAATAATTTTTTGAGAATAATGTTTTGGTTATTTCTCTCGTCTCAGTGATTAGCTGGTGCTTTTCAGGACTTATGTTATTGAACATATTACTGATGCATATGCATTTATGATGATGTCAAATTTTGTGTAAATCACTTAAACATACAGTAAAGTAACGTACAGCTCTCCACATTGTTCTACCAGTAAATATCGTCATAACTAACAGCATCATCACCTAATGAGCCCTTTACTGTTCTCGTAGGTCTGTGGATAAGCCATGAGGGGAAGTAAAAAAAAAGCACCGGAGTTAAAGTGTCAGACATCTTTTTATATCCCTTCCTCCTGGACATTTTGACTAATGCCAGCTTTCCAAGGACGGAAGGCTACGATGATGCAGGGAAGCTAGAAGGAAAGAATAAAGAGGTCATTAAATGGACACCGCAGAGTTTCTATGTGTACCTATTCCCAGATTTCCTGCTAAGCTGTAAGTAGCTCGCTGTAGTGACTCACTCAGGTTCCCAGAGTGTGTGTTTGCTGGTGTTACGGGGACCTCCAGACACATCTTGTACTCTGCAAGACAAAACACACTTGCGTCTCTACCTTTAAAACCGAAATATTGCGCCTATCTTATCATATTATGTAACATTTTTAGATGTACTTTTAAATATACGTATATACACTGCTCAAAAAAAATTAAAGGGACACTTTGAAAACACATCAGATCTCAATGGGAAAAAAATCATGCAGAATACCTTTCCTGATATGGACTGGGTAATGTGTTAGGAATGAAAGGATGCCACATCATTTGATGGAAATTAAAATTATCACCCTACAGAGGGTTGAATTCAAAGACACCCTGAAAAGCAAAGTGAAAAAATTATGCAGCAGGCTCGTCCATTTAGCCCAAATTCCATTGCAGCAACTCAAAATGGTACTCAGTAGTTTGTATGGCCTCCATGCACTTGTATGCTTGCCTGACAACGTCAGGGCATGCTCCTAATAAGACGACGGGTGGTGTCCGGGGGGATCTCCTTTCAGATCTGGACCAGGGCATCACTGGACAGTCTGAAGTGCAACCTGGTGGTGTCGGATGGACCGAAGCATAATGTCCCAGAGGTCTTTTACTGGATTTAGGTCAGGTGAGCAGCGGGGGCCAGTCAATGGTGTCAATTACTCATCCTCCAAGAACTGCCTGCATACTCTCGCCACAGGAGGCCGGGCATTGTCCTGCACCAGGATGAACCCAGGACCCACTACACCAGCGTAGGGTCTGACAATGGGTCCAAGGATTTCATCCTGATCCCTAACAGCAGTAAGGGTGCCATTGTCTAGCCTGTAGAGGTCTGTGTGTCCTTCCAGGTATATGCATCTCCAGACCATCACTAACCCACCACCAAACCGGTCATGCTGAATGATGTTGCAGGCAACATAACGTTCTCCACGGCAGCTGCAGACCCTGTCACATCTGTCACGTGCTCAGGTGAAACCTGCTCTCATCTGTGAAAAGCACAGGGCACCAGTGGTGGATCTGCCAATTTTGGTGTTCTATGGGAAATGCCAATCGAGCTCTATGGTGCTGGGCAGTGAGCACAGGGCCCACTACAGGACATCAGGCCCTCAGGCCACCCTCATGAAACCTGTTTCGTATTGTTTGGTCAGACACATTCACACCAATGGCCTGCTGGAGGTCATTTTGTATGGCTCTGGCAATGCTCATCCTGTTCCTCCTTGCACAAAGGAGCAGATACCAGTCCTGCTGAGGGATTAAGGACTTTCTATGGCCTTGTCCAGCTCTCCTAGAGTAACTGCCTGTCTCATGGAATCTCCTCCATTCTCTTAAGACTGTGCTGGAAGACACAGCAAACCTTCTGGCAATAGCATGTATTGATGTGCAATCCTGCAGGAGTTGGACTACCTGTGCAACCTCCGTAGGGTCCAGGTACCGCAACATGTTCCTAGTAGTGACACTGACTGTAGCCAAATGCAAAACTAATAAAAAATCAGTCAGAAAAGATGAGGAGAGACAAAATGTAAATGGTCTCCACCTATTAAGCCATTCCTGTGTTGGGGTCATCTCATTTTTGCCCCTCTAGTGCACCTGTTGTTAATTTCATTAACACCAAAGCATCTGAAACTGATTAACAACCCCCTCAACCGCTACTTAACTGACCAGATCAATATCCCAGAAGTTGAATTGAGTTAATGCTATTCTCTGCTTAAAAAGTGTTCCTTTAATATTTTTGAGCAGTGTAAGTCATTGGTAGGCTTTGAGTTCTATGTGATCTGAGGATATTTGAGATATTTTTCAGGTGCTATTTGTTGTACAGGTGACAAATTAAAGGAAAATTTACCTACACCATGCTTCCCTGAAGCCCAACACCTTACTAGCACTCTTTATATTGTTTTTTCTTTTAATTTGTTACCCATCTTCTTGATATATGAGATATTTTCCTAATATGGTAGATTTTTTTTATTTCTGTCTACAGCATATCCCAGTAACTGTAAACTGTAAATACTTTAAACACTGTAAATTGGCTTGGATTAATCTAATGGAAATTTTAAATCGGGATCAGTAACAGTGGCTTAAAATCAACATTTGCAAGTTCTTTTTTTATTAATCTCTATGTTCTATCTGTAGGTGTTACCAACCTTCTTCTGTTAGTACACCATCAAACATCGCTTCTTCATCATATTCTTCTTCATTTTCTCCAAGTGAAACCTCTGAGATGTGACACATGCACATGTAAACCCAAATGCATTAACATTGGACACAGGGAAAAGTAGTGATACGAAATGATGCATTTGTATTCTAGACACAATATGGTATAAGGATGTGGTTTGATGTGTAAATGAAGGAATTTCCTGCCATACCAGTCAGAGAAAGCTCAGGAATTGGAGAGAGGCCTGGTTCAACACATGAATCAGAAATTGAGAAGAATGCATTCAGGTTTTACTGTCAGTTGGAAGTTAATGTATTTTGCAAGAATCACATTCTCATATGTTTTCAAGTGACGTCAAGTAAAAGTCATGGGCAAAAGCTCACACAACGTTTTATACTCTTTTATAACTTTTTTAATATAACTTAATATAACTTTTATAACTCTCACCTCTCTTGTACGACTCCTGAAAGACTTGAAGAAATGTTTTTGTGGAAGCAAAAGAAACTCTTCTTTGATGAGATATTACATGACCTGGAAGTAAGAATACCTTAGAATGGATTTACCTGAAGCTCTGAAACTGTGAACTACAATCCAGAAAGGACATCACTAAGACGCTGTCTAACCCAGACCAAGACTCTAACCCAGACCAAGACTTTGTCTAAACCAGACCAAGACTCTAACCCAGACCAAGTCTCTGTTTAACCCAGACCAAGACTCTAACCCAGACCAAGTCTGTTTAACCCAGACCAAGACTCTAACCTAGACCAAGACTCTGTCTAAACCAGACCAAGTCTCTAACCCAGACCAAGTCTCTGTCTAAACCAGACCAAGACTCTAACCCAGACCAAGACTCTGTCTAAGCCAGACCAAGACTCTGTCTAACCCAGACCAAGACTCTGTCTAACCCAGACCAAGACTCTGTCTAATCCAGACCAAGACTCTGTCTAACCCAGACCAAGATTGTAACCCAGAACAAGACTGTAACCCAGATCAATGCTCTAACCCAGATAAAGACTCTATCTAACCCAGACCAAGACTATGACTTACCCAGTACAAGACTTTAATCTAGACCAAGACTCTAGTCCAGACCAAGACTCTGACTAACCCAGACCAAGATTCAAACCCAGACCAAGACTCTGTCTAATCCAGACCAAGACTGTAACCCAGACCAAGCCTCTAATCCAGACCAAGACTCTATCTAACCCAGACCAAGACTGTAACCCAGACCAATACTCTGTCTAACCCAGACCAAGACTGTAACCCAGACCAAGACTATGACTTACCCAGACCAAGACTATGACTTACGCAGTACAAGACTCTAACCCAGACCAAGACTCTAATCCAGACCAAGTTTATGACTTACCCAGACCATGACTCTGTCTAACCCAAGACTAACAGTAATAGGACTGAGACCAAGACTAAGACTAAAGAGACTCAGTCCAAGACTAATGACACTCAGACTAAGACTCTAATTAGACTCAGACCAAGACTCTGACTAATTAGACTCAGATCAAGACCCCAATTAGGATTTTACGTTTTGAAGCCAAGTCTTTTAATTCCAAGTATTAAAACCAATTCTGGACTGTAAGTATAGAGAGTAACATATGATCTCTGGTCTTTTTTTTTTTTTTTTTTTAAATAAATACAGAAACCACCAGGCATTTATTGATTTAAAATCCATAGATACCTAATATCAAAGGACAGGGCCTAGAAAGTATTTTTGATCTATACTTCAAAGCCAACATGAATTATTAGGACAAATTCCAGTGTGAGTTTATGATGTGCAAGAGATTACATCAGAAATCTGCCACATTTTTCTTACCTCTTGAGCAATCTGATGGCATCTTCTCCAAGAACAGTTCTTTATCTGCACACAGATGTGTGAGGGAAACATTTTAAAGGCTGTCAGTTTTGATAGAAACAGTGTCTATGCACTACACTAAAAAAACCTTTGTTCTCTAGAACTTGTCTTATCAAGAAGACTGAAACATCTATGTATTCCTTTCATGTGATACTCACAGTTCTGTGCATTTACTTATTTATAAGTTTTCTCTTTTAGCTCTGAGAGCTGTGAATGTCCAGAAATAGAAGAAAAAATTGGCTTTTTTGTGTGTCTACCAAAGAGCAGCTCCTGGCCATAGAACTTGCAGTGAATATGCAAACATACAGATATTATTGACTCCATAATCCCCTTTCCTCTTTTCTAATATTTGCAGTATACTAGCACACTACATGGCCAAAAGTTTGTGGACACCTCAACTTCACTGAACACTGTATGTGTTCGTAAAGCATTTTCGTAAATCACTGTTCACTGACAAATGGTAATTAATATTACTAAACAATATAAAATGTTTGGAGTTGTGAGTGAGGACTGATGTACTAGTATATGGCTGGGCTTTGCACAAACCTGCCCCTATGGATAAGCCACCAAATACATCCCTATGGGCACAAACACAGATACACACATACCTTCTATGCTTAACACCGACACATCATCAGGCAAATCACCTAAAGCTGGAAAACAATAAAAATGTGAGAATTATAGGACTCTTGGAACTAAAGGTATCACAGTGTACCATCAATGACACAATGTTTGTACTTTTAGTGTATATATTGCACCTAGAAATGTGAATATTATGCATCTGTAACATAATCTGAGGTGCATAATTGAAACTTAGGAACTAAAATTTCATTAAAGGTACACCACATGCATGATACTCTTGATGGTATCACTCCAGCAACAATTAAGAGATCCCAGATCTGCTTAAATGGTTCACTAATGTACATGGAAGTATTAAAATTACTCACATTTAACTCTGCGTTTGGAAAACATCCTTGGCTGTTGGGCGTACAGTCGAACTGGTATGACCTTTTCTAGCAATTTTGAGAGGTGAGATGGGTTTAGTGTCTTCTCACTAGTAGACTCAATTTTTGTTTCACATTTTGAAAAAGTCCAATAGGCTTACTTTTTTTGCAGTATCTGTTCTTAAAGACCTGATCCATGACTCCCAGGAGGACCAATACGATGACCATTAGCACCAAAACCAACCACACAATGGTACTCACACTCCACCGCCTCACTGAGAACACAGGAAGGTTAGCAGTCAGGAGAAACTTTAGGGAATAAATTTCGTACATTTCACATGATCATTATGATCATTTAACCTTTTATGCCCTGAAATTGAACACCCGAATTCAAAATATTTATTAAAAATTAAAAGAAAATGACATGAAAATTTAAGAATCATGTAGAAAAATCACATTTTGAAAAAAAAACCAGAGGAAAAAATAAAGAAATAAAAATAAAGAAATTATTGGGAAGAAAAAAATCCCATGAAAATAAATGAATCGATTAAATATCACGTGCAAATGAACGTGAAAATAAACGAATCATAAGGAAAATTATTTACACGTTTAAAAATTGTGCACTGCATGTGAAAATAGATATAATAAAATAAAATAGAAAATAAGAATCAAATAAAATCACTTTGTTCATGGTTCATTCACTGAAAAGAAATAAATTTTGAACAAAAAAATTACATAAATAAATATATATAAATATATTAAATGTAAATATAATAATTAAATATACAAATCACATGAAAATAAAAATGTATTCCCTATATTTGAAAAAAAGGGAAACATAAACAGACATAAACATGCCTAAATCTAAATCTAAAAATATAAATGTAAATCATATAACTTTTTTTTTGTAAGAGTAGAGGAAGCACAGCCTCCCTTATTCAATCTGTACCTAATCAGAATGAACCCTCATTTTCTTTTCTCTTAGCTTTCAGAATCCAGGCTAACTTTCTATCTCTAATGACTCAGACTGCCTAAAGGGATTTGCTGCTTTGCAGCAGGCCAAATCTCAGCAGCTTAGAGGGATGTACTGAGGTAATGAATTTATCAGCCGCAGAGGTGAAATATGAAGCGCTGCTGTCGTTTTCCCTGCCAGGATCGATAGACAGGATGAAAAACGGCCTTGGCTAACCTTTAAACTCGATATATAAGGAGGGATGGGGATAGAGAAGTCAGTAAGGAGTAAGGGAAGACAGAAAGAGCTAAATTGATATGGAGCATGTGGGCGGTTGTCTAGTGGGAGTCTAGATCCTGTATTTTTTAAAACTCAGTGGAGTCAAATTTCACTACTGAAAAAGAGACATTAAAGGAAATGCCAACAATCAGGTCCGGCTTGTCTATCATCCATTCAGCTTGAGGAACACTTTATCCCGGTCAGGACTGAGGTGGATCTGGAGCCACTCCCGGGAACACTGTGTTCAAGGTGCGAATTAACCCCTTGTGGGACGTCAGTTGGTTACCGGGCACCATATGCACACCGTGCACATTTAGAGAAGCCAGTTCACCTCCTAGGGTGTTGGAGGAAACCAATGAACCCAGAGGAAACCCACACTTGGCAGAACTCCTCATAGATAGTAACTAGAGCTCAGGATCAACCAAAGGACTGAAGCTATGAGGTTGCAACCTCATTGTTACCAGTTGTACTGCTGTTACCATTGTCCTTGCGACCATTTTCAGAACTGACTAAAACGAGACGTGCCGCATAGCAATACTAGCAGTTAATTAAAGGGAAAGTGAAATAAAGTATAATACAAAATTTAAAAATGGTTGCTCAAGCAGTTGAGATATATAAATAGTGTTTCGGTTGCAGCGCCACCTATGGATGCAATTTTCACAAAATTTGGTGTGCATCTAAATAAGGTGGTAGTGATGCAGGGTGTGAAATTTTAAAATGGTAGTTTAAGCAGTTCTCGAGATAAAATGTGTACAATATTTGGTGTACATCTAAAGAATGTGCTAGTGATTTAGGGGCCAATGTTTTATGACGTTTAAACCTTTACATTACAAGATATAGGCTAGTAATTGCTAGCTTTTTGCTTTGAACATTATTCACTGTGTGTTGCTTCTCTATAATTGAATCGTAAGCAGCTAGGGTAATGTGCCTCCTAGAGGCTACCTTTCTATAAAAAGTTCATTTTGGAATTTGGATGGAGCTTAGCCATAATGTTAGCTAGCTACGTAGGTGTCATGCTGCCATGCCGCCACTGTGAGAACAGGTTAGCTCTGCGATACCAGAAACATGCTGGAGAACAAATAGAACTCAACACTGCATCAGCAGCATCAGCAGGCATGTCTCCATCGCCAACAAGTCTACTCCTTTCAGACATTTGACCTTGCTGTGACCTTGAAGAATTCACTTTATCTGCAAGTTGTAATGGCAATTCCATATCAATCCTACAAACAATAATCCACTCGTTCTTGAGATATTGTATTAATGAGAATCTCAGACAGATGGACAACCCAAGAAACATAATGCGCATAAAAACGTGTATGGCAGAGGGTGTTAAAAAATTTTCAAGTTTAAATCCAGAAATAAATGGACAATGTTTGGGTTAAGGCCCCAACAAAACTTAATGTGAAATCGACGTCTACAAAACATTGTTACAAGCTTGCATAATCTCCATGGTTTCGTAGTAGTAGTTACTTATGAGTGCTCCAGTACTTTAGGTGGCGCTATTAAAACTTCATGACAGTTTCCAAGAGTACAGTAATTAGATTACATATACCAAGGGTTCAACATGCTGATGTTGGCCAAGCTATGCATTGCTTGGTTTGCATGAGCTTAGCCTCACCTTATTTTTAACAACCAATCACAGGCTTGTTTGCATAGCATGTTCACCTACATCATATTGTTCGTGGAAGTCAGCTGAACATCATCTCTGCATGAAGTACGCTGAGGCTTTTAAAGAATGAGAAAACATGACTTGAGCTGAACAAATCATCGGGAATTTCACCTGTTTGCAAAGACATCCACTGAATGTCCTTGAAGTAAAAAAGGCAATGGCTTCTGTTTGATTGATGTGTGTGAATAGAACATGAGCTTTTTCCTTCAGAAGGTGCTCCATCAGGTGGTCCTGCTGAGAAGATGCCTGGTTCTGAAGTGTTTGGCTTGTGAGACACTGGGTTTTGTTTTGAGTGGCTGGATTGTGTCGTCTTGTCTTTGTTTTGCTTTGTGCTGTCATTCTGGATGCAGCAGGCGAACAGCATGATGTTGTGTTGTGTTTCAATGTGAAGTCCACTGTGATTAAAATGTCCGTTTACAGTCATATTCTGCAAAAGGGGAGGAGCTGTGATCTGTAGCGTAACAATCACCTCCATGTCCATTTCTGGAAAAGAGAAATCCAAACACATCACTAAAATGAATTTAAAACCACATTATTTTCCAGGCTACAGAATGCATCTTAACAGGTGGAACACACATAATATGCACATTTATTAGAGTCTTTATGGTAGTCCTGATACTACAATATATACAATAGTTATCACTTTAGCTCACTTGAGATCGAGACGTTGTCACAGAGACTCTGCAGGTCACCATGGGTCTCGCACACAAACCACTCCTTTACTGCTTCATCCTGAGTGGTTGTGTTTTTTGCCTCACACCGGGGTCGAGTGATACCTGCATCGTCAGACATCTCATAGATCTGTCCATCATAACGGTCATGCCCGCTGTTAGGGTCACAAGGGTCAAAAGGTGCACAACGAAACTGGACCTGCAACACTTTAGAGACAGACAGAAAGAGAGAGAGAGAGAGAGAGAGAGAGAGAAAGAGAGAGAGAGAGAGAGAGAGAGAGAGAGATTTAATACTAGTTTGTGTTTTAGTCTGTTTACTGTAATGCTAGGTAAAGGTTAACCTGTTTACTGCACTGCTAGTTTGAGAGTTAGCTTCTTTACTGTAATGCTAGGTTGAGGGTTAATATGTGTACTGTAATGCTAGTTTGAGAGTTAGCCTCTTTACTGTAATGCTAGTTTAAGGGTTATCCTGTTTACTGTAATGCTAGCTTAAGGGTTAACCTCTTTACTGTAATGCTAGCTTAAGGGTTAACCTTTTTACTGTAATGCTAGTTTAAGGGTTAACCTGTGTACTGTAATGCTAGTTTAAAGGTTAACCTGTGTACTGTAATGCTAGTTTAAGGGTTAACCTCTTTACTGTAATGCTAGTTTAAGGGTTAACCTCTTTACTGTAATGCTAGTTTAAGGGTTAACCTCTTTACTGTAATCCTAGTTTAAGGGTTAACCTCTTTACTGTAATGCTA
>JAOVVH010000040.1:10963911-10974867 GCA_028566435.1 Scorpiodoras heckelii
TATACTCTTAATTGATGTTATGTTTACATCTCAGAGAGCATTGAAGTTCATGCTTCTTGTTGCTTTTAACTAAAACATTTTCACGTATTGTAGCCTATGTACAGTACATTGTTACAATGACATCTTAACATGATCAGTATTGATATAACATTTAGCCAATCAGAAAGGAGTATTTTCCATGGCCATGGTGGAATAGTCAATAATAAAATGATATAATATCTTAAATTAAAAAGCATATATAATCAGAGGATTCTACACATGCTCATACAAACATGCATTATTCTGCATCAAGTGAACCCTCCACATACACGCACACGCACACACACACACACACACACACACACACACACACACACACATACACCCCTCACCTTCTGATGGGAAGAACTCTGGTAGGCACACAATGAAAGCGAGGAAGATGAGTATGGCAAGTTTGGCGACAGTTGCTTTCGACATTTACACAGCGTGATGATGGACAACACACACTCACACACACACACACACACACGCACACACACACACACACACACACACACACACACACACACACACACACACACACACACAGATATTCTACTCCAAACACGAGCAGATGATCAGCAGCTAAGGTGAAATGCTAAAATAGTACTAATAACCATGGACTTTACGTGTTTTCCCCTTGTGCTCGCAAACACGTGTCAGAGTTAAGCAAACCAAACAACCGTCTTCCTACTCAACTTCCTGCCTTTCTTCCTGTTACAGTAGTGATGTGCGTGAGACAAAGCGAAAGAAGCACAGACAGAGACCATTTTGCAGTCATATGAGTTTTCTAAGTAAAGTATGTGTAGGTCACCTGTGACAGGATGCTGGAGTTGCTGAGTTCAGTGTAAAACTGTTAATCAGGTCCGTATGACGCTGCAGGTCTGCAGTTTGTGGCCTGGTGTTTATGTAACCTGCTTTTAACTGGTGATGAAGAGGAAACTCAGGGCAAACACATGGTGTGTGTGGTCTGGAGGTATCACCGTATACACACACAAACACACGCATACCCCTGCTACCTACGTACTCGTCTCATTGTAAACTACCCATCCCAGCTACCCACCTATCCCAACACACCAATCCACTCCAGCAATCCATCTTACCTCCCTACTCACGACACCCTAAACTACCCATCCCAGCTAACTACAGTACCTATCCCAGCATCCCACCTACCTACTCATCTTACTGTAAACTACCCATCCCAGCTACCTATCTATCCCACAATACCTACCCACCCTACCTATCCATCACAGACGATTCTACAATTTCACACTCATACATGCTCCTACAAACACACATTATTCTGCATCATGTCACACGCTCTGCCCTGAACACCAGCTGATGGTAAACATGAAATGTTAACATGTCCATAATATCCACTGACTTCACGCATTCTTCCTCTTACACTCGCGAACGTGTCAGTTCATGACAAACAATACAACCTTTTCATCACTTGACTTCCTGTCTTTCTTCCTGATGCAGAGCCTTTTATTATGCGTCTATTATGTGACAGTGCAGTGCTGTAGTGAATGGTATGCTATGGAATCAAAAAGCTATCTAAAATGCATGATCAGTTTAAATTAGTTGTAGTGGAAGTTAATTTAATACAGGATATTCTTATAGATTTATATCTCTGTAGTTTTTTTTTTTTATTTATTAACCCAGGGTAGAGCTCTCTGCTCGAGTAACTATAAACGTAGACTATAAAAGTCTTCAGTTTGAGTTGCAGACTGTTTCTGTGTCTCAGTCTAAACCTGCAATGTAATGTACACTCCCAATCCACTCAGCAGCAGTGAAGTGCTCTCTGTGGGAAGCTGAAGGATGTTCCTGCTGTACTGGAGCTTGTTCCTGGTTATCATGGTAGGCCAGGATAAGATTCCTACTGGACCCCGCAGTGGTAATCGAGTGCCTGGGGAAGAATGTGCTCTTATCATTATTGTCCAGGAGGTTTGGAGCAGCCTGCCAGTGATTTTTCAGCTTTATGCCAGAGAGGACATCACATGCACTAAAAAGTCATGATTTCTTGCTCTATACTTTACCCTGGAGATTACCCAAGCAAGGCGGTGAAAAGCTATACTCTGTGTTTAGGCTAAAGCTGTACTGCAGTATAAGTTATTTGTATGCATAATGATGTATGTATGTATTATTGCATGCCAGAATTAGCAACATAGATACAAATATGCATGTGCACGTCATGAAGGATGTCAAACATGGTGTGATACAGTATGTCAGTCATCATGAAGCTATAAAACATGCATAAAATGTTTATTATGAATATGTTATGCAACTGTGAATTCGTCTGAAGATAACCGCAGAGAACTTTTGTGATGTGTGCAGATTGATTAATAATTCAATTTATTCACGTAATAAATGAATCACATAAGGATATTCCTGATCTAACAGACTTTGAGGAAAGTGGGTGAATGTGAACAGCTTTTTTTTCTTGCCCCCAGATTCTGCCATCAGGCCTATCATCTGAAAGTATAAGAAACTCTATGCGCTTGCATTAAAACCATAGAAATGTGCAGTACATACAGTAGTAGGTTTTGCATGCATATAGGTCATGGACAAAAACAGATCTGTTAAAGAGGTATATTCAGTTACAATGACAATAATAATAAGCTTCTCAAAGCAAGGGCTCGTTGTCTCCAGGTAAATGATGGATCATCAGTATAAAAAAAAAATGCATGCATTCAAGTAAAGCTGCAATGCAGCTGATTATTTGTGGCATGCAGAGCATTTGGACACCACGTGCACACAGGGGTATTCGCCAGGAAACGGATTAATAAAGGTTTTACTTTTCATCCTGAATTGCATTTTTTACTTGTTCACTCGTGCACGACGTATTATGACGTGTATAAAAGAGCAGCACTGGTCAGAGATCTGCTGCACATCACCATCATCATCATCACCACCACAGAGGAACACAGATGCACGGTGCTTCCTCATTTGCAGCGCGTGCAGGCACCTGCTTTCACGCAGGGAGGTGCAGCGCGTGCATTCATTTGTTGTTCGTTTTTAAAAAAATTTTCATTAAAAAAAATGTCATTTGGCCTCGTTGTTTTTGCACATTTACGGGAAGCACAGTCAGCAGCCCACGCCTTTTCCACTCCATACATTGCATCACGGCGTTATTATTATGCACCGCGCGAGATGTTTACTTTAGTGCCAACTTCACTACGAGTCACTGCTCATCTACCGATACGTTACCGAAAAATGACTTATAAACTATAAAAAGCACACAAAAACAGCGTTAAAACCGTCTCCGCACTCAGGTAAGCCGACTTATTTGTCTTATCGTGTTGCTTTTGTCCACCCGAAAGAATACTGCGTGAAAACCGAGCAACTCAAACAAACAAGCAGCCTCCGTCAAGCGGAAACGAGGAAGTGGGACAGCCCGCGCAGGACGCTCCGGGGGCGGCTTGATTTTCAGGCGAGCCCGCGGATTAAACCGGGGCCTCGGGCGTTTTTTTTTAAAAAAGACGTGCTGCTGTTTCTCTGTTTGTGCAAAGTGCATGAAAACTGAAATCACTGTTTGGATGTTTATTCATGATTTGAGGTGTTGTTGCTTCATTTGGTAGGTTAGCTAACAAGTGGTTTAAATGAGCCTTGATGCCAGAACTTCATCTTTTAGTGTAGCAGACCAGTAAATGAAAGATTGTGCTGATATGAATGTGAGTCAGTGTAAAGTATTAAACAGCACCACAGACAGTTCGACTAATTAAAAAAAAAAATTAGTCAGGAAAAGTGTTAAGCATGTCAATTTTAATGTTCAGTTTTAAAATCCTTTTATCTAATCCTTTTTTCCCCTTTAAAACCACCAATTTATTATTCAATATAAGGAAATCAAAGCAGATTTTTGTACCTGTCTCTAGTATAAAAAAAGTGGTTGTAGTTTTTTTGTAGTGGTCTCCTTTTAAATTTATACATCATCACTTCTTGCTATTGCAAATTCCATCCATCCATCCATCCATCCATTCATTTTCTTCCGCTTCATCCGGGAGGGCAGCACACTGAGTAGGGACACTCAGACTTCCCTCTCCCCACACACTTCCTCCAGATCTTCTGGGAGGATCCCAAGGCGTTCCCAGGTCAGCTGAGCGACATAGTCACTCCAGCGTGTCCTGGGTCTTTCTCGGGGCCTCCTCCGGGTGGGGCATGCCAGGAACACCTCCCGAGGGAGACATCTAGGAAGCATCTGATACAGATGCCCGAGCCACATCAGCTGGCTCCTCTCGATGTGGAGGAGCAGCGGTTCTACTCTGACCTCCTCCCGGGTGACAGAGCTCTTCACTTTATCTCTAAGGGAGTGCCCCGCCACCCTGCGGAGGAAACTCATTTCGGCCGCTTGTATCCGGGATCTTGTTCTTTCGGTCATGACCCAAAGCTCATGACCATATGTGAGGGTAGGAACGTAGATTGACCGGTAAATCGAGAGCTTTGCCTTTCGACTTAGCTCCGTCTTCACCACGACAGACCGATACAGTGACCGTATTACTGATCCTCCGGTCAATCCCACGCTCCATCCTTCCCTCACTCGTGAACAAGACTCCAAGATACTTAAACTCCTCCACTTGAGGCAGGAACTCTACCCCAATTTGCTATTGCAAATTTTTATTTATTTTCTTTTCTGTATGACTCATCCTGTACTAGTCTTATGTTCGTCCAATTAAATGCGAGGATGTATCTCTCCTGCCCCTGGGGGTGTGTCGTGCTCTACACTAGCAGCTTGTTAGTGTTAGTAACTCGTCCCAGTCACCGCCATGCACGACATCTACAGGGGCAGCCGTGGGCTTGCAGTTAAGGAACCAGCCTTGTGGCCAGGTCACAGGTTCAATCCCCAGAACCAACAAGTGGTCGAGGCCGCCCACTGACCCCCCCCCCCATTTTTCATATTTTAGAATGTTTTCGTTTATTGTTTTCACCTTTTTTGAGTTTGCCGGGTTGTTCTGTTATGTATTTAAGTTCCTTTGTTGCAGAAGTTTGCTGCGACGTATCATAGCTACCCTGTGTTACTGCGCCTCAGTTCGTGTATCTCTGCCACCGTTTGTTCCGACCCAAGCCTGTTTGTTTGTACCTCGATTCTTGCTTAAGTCTTTGTGAAGTTCGTAGATTGCCCGGGCCATTGCCCGCCTGCCTTTGACCACGACTTCTGGGTTTGTTTGCCTGGCTTTTGCGCTTTCTTCATTAAAACGTGCAGTAACAATGGTTCGCCTGATATTTTTTATTCATTTGGAAGAGGGCGGAGTTTATTACAGCTGGTAGGTCAAATCTCTCTCGAGCCATTTCATGGAGCTCCTGATTCGGTGTTTTCGGAGCTCTTTTCCTGGATATTAGGTATGCTGCGCTGTTTGTAACATACACTAATGGTTCTCTCTCTGACTTTCTCTTGAAGCTTTTAAACTAGTCTTCGCAGAACGTTAGCACAGAGGAGACAGAAAGCTGTGCGGCAGAAAGCACATGTCCCTGATGATAAAAAACACGAGCAGGAGGACGGGCCGATTGGATGAACAATTTAACAGCATCAGGCAGGTTTGAATTTCTCGTTGAATTTATCTCCAGAACAGACCGGCTGATCTCGTGCTCATGCAAAAAATTTTTTTTTAAAGGATACTCACCTTTGCATATAAAAGTGACCGATATGGCTGTACGTTAATTTAGTGCCTTTAAGCGTCTTTTTGTCTACATTCATGACTGTGTTTTGGGTGTGAACGACGTTATTGTGCAGTCAGTGTGTTGTATTGTGTGTCTTTACATCCATTGAACTTGAATTCACTTTGATCTATTTAGATAACATACTTGGGGCATTCTGTTGCAGGAAACTTATCAAGGATAACTGCAATGATGAAGTGCGGTGATGGATATTACCACCATTATTTTCCTATAACAAGTGTTTTATTCCTCTAACTCTATAAATGAACGACAAATGGGACCTTTTATCCATTTATAGTTACGTTTAATGCTGCAGAATCTCAACGAGTGTCCCATCTTTCCGGTTCTGATGCATCAAATGGGTCCAGCTACTGCGCCACCGCCAGATGTGCAGCCATTATACTCAACACGATGGCTTATGATTAATTGGTCTCCAGCGACGGCAGGCAGCAAAGACGAGAAATGAGAATTGAATGCAGGGAAGGCGAGAAAGGGAAAAATTGATTGATATATAAGGATGGACGTGATTGTGGGTGTGTGAGACTGAAACCAGACTTGGGTGTATTGTGGATTTCTTACTGGCAGAGTAGCAGATTTGCTTTCAACATACACACACACACACACACACACACAAACAGTCTGAGGCAGTGTCTTGGATTGAAATTTATGCTCGGCCTCCTCCCTCCACCTGCTGGGTGTTCACGGTGATGATGCTGTCCTTAGGGTGAGCTTAATAATTGATGGCAGATCTTTATGGCTCTAATCGCTCATCTGCTGCTCTCCTCTTGTGGCAGATATTAGAAAATGTGTGTGTGTGTGTGTCTGAGTGAGTGTGTACAGGCTGGATTTTAGGCCCTTTTTGATTTTTTGATGACTTACGACAGGTTTGACCTTTGTGGTTCCAAATATGACCATGACATTGTGATAAAAACCACCAGGACGAAATGGAGTCGTTTCTAAAGAACAGCCTTAATTTGACAATTTTACTGATTTGCATACATGACGTAATGTCGTAAAGTCTTTCATCCAAATTTCAACCGCAACACCAAATCATGGCTTCGCCCCTTTCTTGAAGGGTTCAGCATTTCTCTCTGGACAGCTGCGTCTCAGTAGTCTTGCTTCGTGTTTGGTTGTTCCGATCTGGTGCTCATGTTGCTACTTTGCGCAATTTTAACGCAAGTAGTGCATTCACTTTCAGGAATCTCATTGTGCGGTATGTAGCACACCGTTAATACCCAGATGTTTACGAAATGACAGAAAGTTTGTTTTGAAATTTGGACTGATTATTCAAAGAAATCAAATCCAAAATGTGTTTGAAATTCAATCACTGAGGGGTTTTTTGTCACTGCAGAATGGGCTACGCCCCCAGAATCAGGCCATTAAATATGGTTTTAGAGGTAACATTAGGTAGCTAGTTTGTTTTATAGAAGCGAAGCACTTCATGGACCTCATGCTAGTAACTTGCTCACTCATCCGCTCACTCATTCGCTTGTGTTTAGCCTCCAGAAATGTTCCACAAAGTGGTGGTGTTGTGCTTTGCATCCAACGTGAATAGCTATAGCTGTGATATCCACTCAAGCATTTTTTTTTGCGCAAGTTGCTTTAGCTCTTCGATATAGGCAACGGAAACAGAAATTGTCGCTTAAAGTCTACAAACGCCGACAGAACTTTTTTATGTTTAACTTTAGCACCTAAATTATTTGTTGATACCTGAGCTTTTGTGGAAAAACTACATTTGTGGGTAAAAAATAATACATAATTATGCATAAATGTAGTGTCATATGACAGAATGGATATAACCAATAGCAATGCGCTTTCACATTATTTTGCACATTAAAATGGACACTTTTTTGTAGCCATGGAAAGCAGATTGTTTCCTTTTCAAATAGTTGCATTTCACCGCCATTTCCTTTGGATAGCAATAATCGTGCTAATTAGCATAAATTTAACAATTATTCTGCACTGGCCAATATTAAGCAGCTGTCTGAGTCAATCTTGTCGTGACCCTCAGTCATTATGGGAAAGTTAAGAAAGCCAGACCTACACAGTTTGTGACGTTCGTTGAATTATTAATGGAAACATGTAAAACCTCAACTTTTTTGTCAGTAAACCAAAACTCATGCAACAACAGTTAATTTTTGCAGGAAATGACATCATTATTCAATGCATTTTTATCCCCAACATGTCAGTTTGATGAAAACAAGCTCATTTTCATTTTATCACTCGCAATTTAGTCCTAATTTTCAAACTCCTAGTAACTACTGATGAATTTAGTGAACTATCATTGTTAAAGTCTAGTGGAAACTTAACAGTTATGTTCCTCTATTTAGTTTTTTTCTTTTTTCAAAAGTGTAAGCCATTAGCATAGATTTGTGAAGTTAATTTTTTTTGCATTCTACCCAGCTTTTATATTGGCAAAAAAAAACCACCCTGTTGTCATGGTAAACATAAACTGCGTATGTTGCCAGTTGCCACTTTATTAACGTTTCACATGTATTCACAAGAGGGCACGTTCTGAATTGGTTGTAAAATGGTTTTTAGCAATTTTCCATCAGAGAGAGAGTGAGAGAGAAAGAGAGAAGGAGGAAGAGTTGACCTTCCATTCTGCCATTTATTAGCCAAACTGGATTAGCGGTACACACCTGCTTTACTGTACAGAATGTAACTGTATTTGGTGCTGAGATCATTTTTGATTTCTCATTGAAAATCATATTGATGTGAATTAGCATAACTTCATGTCTAGTGGCATGCTAGCTTAGCTTTAGGGTTTTTTTTTTCCAGTTGAGAAAACCTAAACACTAAAGACACTCAGCTAGCTAGTGGTGTGCTAGCTTAATGCTAATTATTCTTAGCCTAGCTTTAGGTAAGAAAACCTAAACCCTAAAGACACAGTTTAACCTTGGAGCTAGCATGGTGGCTAATTTCCCAGAAACCTAAAATCATTCCTGTGGTAAAGTGTTAGCATAGAATTGGGGTAGTTAGCTGACTTGATACTGATAATATGAACTCAGCTAGCTAGTGGCATCCTAGCTTAACGTTAAGTATTCTTAGCTAGCTTTATGTTTTTTTTTTCCAGTTAAGAAAACCTAAACACTAAAGACAGTATAACCTTGGAGCTAGCATGGTGGCTAATTCCCCAGAAACCTAAAATCCCTCCTGTGGTAAGTGCTACCATAGAATTGGGATAGTTAGCTGAGTTGATACTAATAATATGAACTCAGCTAGCTAGTGGCGTTCTAGCTTAACATTAAGTATTCTTAGCTAGCTTTAGGGATTTTTTTTTCCAGTTAAGAAAACCTAAACACTAAAGACAGTATAACCTTGGAGCTAGCATGGTGGCTAATTCCCCAGAAACCTAAAATCCCTCCTGTGGTAAGTGCTACCATAGAATTGGGATAGTTAGCTGAGTTGATACTAATAATATGAACTCAGCTAGCTAGTGGCGTTCTAGCTTAACATTAAGTATTCTTAGCTAGCTTTAGGGATTTTTTTTCCAGTTGAGAAAACCTAAACACTAAAGACACTCATCTAGCTAGTGGTGTTCTTGCTTAACATTAATTATTCTGAGCTAGCTTTAGGTTTTTTTTTTCCAGTTAAGAAAACCTAAATGCTAAAGACACAGTTTAACCTTGGAGCTAGCATGGTGGCTAATTCCCCAGAAACCTAAAATCCCTCCTGTGGTAAAGTGCTAGCATAGAATTGGGGTAGTTAGCCGAGTTGATACTAATAATATGAACTCAGCTAGTTAGTGGCATGCTAGCTTAAGTTAAGTATTCTTAGCTAGCGTTATGTTTTTTTTCCAGTTAAGAAAACCTAAACACTAAAGACAGTTTTACCTTGGAGCTAGCATGGTGGCTAATTCCCCAGAAACCTAAAATCCCTCCTGTGGTAAAGTGCTAGCATAGAATTAGCTGAGTTGATACTAATAATATGAACTCAGCTAGCTAGTGGCATGCTAGCTTAACATTAATTATTTTTAGCTAGCTTTAGGGTATTTTTTTTCCAGTTAAGAAAACCTAAACACTAAAGACACAGTTTAACCTTGGCGCTAGCATGGTGGCTAATTCCCCAGAAACCTAAAATCCCTCCTGTGGTAGAGTGCTAGCATAGAATTGGAGTAGTTAGCTGAGTTGATACTAATAATATGAACTCGGCTAGCTAAGAATAATACATTTGTATCACAGTGTTGTCACATGATACGGTGAAGTTTTCTTCAAGGAGTTGTTTGTTTCACTTTCAGACATCCTGTGTGGTATCAGTAACTTTGTTTCGTCACACCACCCTTTTGTTGATTATTTTCCTTTAACAGAACAGTATGGTTGAACTTTTCAGAGAGCTACTGTAGGGAGAGTCTGACCCTGTACTAGCATTCTTAGCCTGTATGCTGTCAGTTTTTAATATTTATTTTTTTTACATGTCAGCGTTCTTAATGTGATTTGTCAAAAAAAAGCCCTGATGATATATTTTGGAAATTTTCTGTGTGGGGGGAAAAAAGAAACATGAAGTCGCCTCACATATCACCTCAGCTAGTGTGCTAGCGTAACAGTAACTTGTAGCTAGCGGAATAGTTTGGCAGCAGTAGCTAGTTTTTTTTTTAAACTAAATATCTGTTTGATATTTTAAGGTGTGTGTGTGTGTGTGTGTGTGTTTCGTTGATACTTTGGAAAGTGCTAAAGTAGACACTAGATTAGCCAATTGGCTCCAGTGCAAAACCAAGCACTTTGGCTAAGTGGCTACACCTGAGGTAAAAGGGACATCTTTTATATTTTACTATTCGTTTGAACTGTGTGTGTGTGTAAGATATTTTAAACCTAGCCAGCTTGTACACATATATTTCCTGACCTGGCGGTTTGTTAGAGGAGGAAAGAGCGGTGCAGCTTTTCATCAATAATTCAGCAGGTTGGTTTGTGATGTAGCTCAGATTAAGATGAAGGTCTTTACGGCTCTCAGATATATTTATTTATTTATTTATTTACTTGTTTATCTCAGCATGATGGCATCACAGTGACTTTCCCACCCTTTTATCTCCTTTCTGACAGGCACAAACGCAGCAGAAAGCCACTGAAGAACAACAGAGGCTCTCTCAGGGTGTGTGTGTGTGTGTTTGTGTGTGTGTTTGTGTGCTTGGCCTTCCCATGTGTACTGTTTGTTGATGCCATAAACCATAATAGGTGAATTAAACTCCTTGGCCCTCGTCAGGATTGATCTTTCTCCTGAAACACACACACACACACACACACACACACACACACACACACACACACACACACACACACACACACACAC
>JAOVVH010000040.1:11206524-11221446 GCA_028566435.1 Scorpiodoras heckelii
CATCATGAAGAGGAGAATCAGACAACAGTGACCACAAACTGTTGAGCAGCTCAAGTCTTGTACACAGCAAGAATGGGCAAAAATTCCACTTGCAAAACTGTAACAATTAAATTCTTCAATTCCCAAATAATTAAAAAGTATAATTGAAAGAAAAGCTGATGTGGCCCAGTGGTAAACACGCCTCTGTAACAACTTTGTTTGAGTGTGTTGCTAGGATCAACTTCAAAATGTGTTTATATAAGTTATTAAACTTGGTAACTTTGAAAAGAAAGACTAATTACTTTTGAGAGTCGTTGATGAAGTTTGACTAGAGTGAGGTTCAAACTAGCGATGTCCACGTGCTGGCCCAACACCATAGTGCTGCACCACTGGGAGGCCGGCTGAGTGTGGTGAATTGCAACACAAGCACAGCACTGCATAAGGAAAGTAGCAGGAAAGGGCAAAGGAGACACCAACTGGTATGCTCTATCATAGGTATGTAATATAAATAAACACAGAAAGTGGAAAATAAGGTGGGGTGATACATTATAGGCTGCCCAGTGTGGGAGGTTTGGGTTGATTGGAACACTATGTTCACTGTTGCTGCCCACAGGTGGTCTGTGGCAGCAATGCAGGGCTGGTTCCTGCTGTGCACCTCTGACTCCTCTAGATTCTGACAGAAATGTAACCAATGTTCCCAGCCTTTATACAATATTATTATACAATCTGTAAACGATGCAGAGCAGCACAAATTGGAGGCTATTATCACTCTTTGCTAAGCTGCTACTGCCTGAAACCCCCAAATTATCATACAGGAAGGGAAATACAGAAATAACAAAATGTGGTTAATAATAAATACAAAAATAAAAGAATACATGAATGAATCAGTAGAAAAGTTACAATCAATAGGAAGTTACAATCTGTGGTACAGTTTTGCAAGTTCAAAATTACATTTGCAATGTGTTATTTGCAGGTTTGCAGATCAGAATTTACAACTGCGAACTCTAAAATGCACTTTCGATTGCGATTAGTCTTTGACTTTTACAGTTCTCAAACACTGCACTTGTCTGTAGTTAAGGAATAATTGTAGCTTCACAGATATCTCTATATAAACAGAACGCTGCCAAAGGAGTCATAGATTGGAATCAGGGTAAAGAACAAAAAGTATTTTATCACTATCATATATTATAAGCAAGTAATGAGTGAAATATTGCACAAGAATCTGTTTAATTACATGGTTTCATTCTTCTTTCCTTGCAATACTGTGTTCTTGTTCAGAAGTGGCACTAACTTCTTCAGCATCTCCTGGGTTTGAGATTAAAAGATCTCAAACATTTGAGGCAATTGTTTAAAATTTCAGCTTTCATGTCCTGAAAGCTTTATTTAATAGTGTTAAACAGCTTGACATGGTGCCTACACCGGCAGACCACCCAGTCTTTATGTGAGCACAAATACTGGAACAGTCTTAAAATAAATAACACTTCATATTTGGATACATATTCCTTGCTTGCAATACATGTACAGAGACTGCGATCCACTGACTTCAACAAATGCTTGCATTCACAGCCAAAGAACTTCCTAAGGCAAAGAAATGCAAAATAAAATGTATTATTTCAAGTGAAATTATCATCCAAAATACAGTCCCATTATACAGATATACTGTGGACACACTGTATTATACCCATTTTCAACAACTTAGCCCAGTTCCCTGCAGTTGTAATACTACAAAATACTACATGGATTAAATACTACAGCTGTCTCTTCATTCTGTCTCAAACAGTTCTTTCCAAATGCATGGTTTTAGTGCCTGCTGCTTGACGCATCAAAACTGGCCGTTTTTTTTCTGGATAAAAAGCTCTATAATGTTTACATTTCTCAATGCAAGTTGTCGTTTTTATATTCGAGAGTTTGTCATCTGTGTGGAGTAGAAAAAAAGTTTTGTCTACAGTTAATTGGAGTCTCAGTAGATAGGCTGTAATCCCTGCTAGATGCTCGAGCAGTGTGTTTAGGCTTACATGAACTAAATAACTTACTGTCAAAGTACATCATTGTTATAAGTGACTGTAAAACTCATGTTTTTCTTCCTGCAACTTCTTGCACAAAACACGTTAGAAACAAGTTTCTAAGCACACATGCACAGGTTTTTGATGACTGGTTTTTGGGACATTGCCATTAAATATAAAGTTTATCCACTCAGCTGTTCTGACCTCTGATTCTGGGAGCTGATGTAGCTCTGTCTGTGTCCCGTGTGTTTTCCTTAACTTTGACTTAATGCTGGACCATCTGCAACTCATGAGAAATAAACAAACAAAAAAATGGTAGCCCTTCACAAATGTCATTCTCAAGCTGTGGGTGGAGATAGTCATGCAGTAAGTGGAGATCATTGAGATGTTTTTTTTTGTGATGTAGGATGCTATACAGAATCTGGACAGAGCGTTTAAATCCATGTTTTCTGAAATAGGTAGCGTATAAAGACCTGGCTGGGTTTTTATGTTTCAAAGTTTGTTGGTTGGTAGGCACTCCAGAGACCCAGCTGTGTGTGTGTACAAAACCTGAAAAACTTGAAAAACTTGTCGTAATACGTCAACTTTAATCCCAGTTTTTGAAGTTTTGCTACTCAGTCTGACTGACGGGGCATGCTATGGTGGGAAAGTGACGTTAGCGTGTACCATCTAAACCCCCTGGAAACAAGAAGTGTGTTAAAGTCCTATAGTAGTATGCAGGTATACTAGTAAAATAACCATGTACTATCTTAGGTGAATTTGTCACAGTCCCATAACAGGCAGAATCTTCCCATTTAAGACCCACTTGGAAGCCCTAATTGTCATCTCCATCACCATTGTAAAGGCTAAGAGTGAGATTGTACAACCTGACATTATACATACCTACTTCCAGCCACTACAAAGACATAACATATTCCCCTGTATTGAAGCAAAACTGAGTATCTTCAAAATAGGCTTCAAAATCCTATTTGGTACCTGGAAGAACTCAAAATGCATTGGCCAAGTGTAGGAATACCACATGGAGACCCCTATGCTCTTTCTTTTCTGCCTGAATTTGATGCCGAGTCATACTACTATGCTCTAAACAACCTGCAAAACCTGAGAGCACTGAACTATCAATTAGCTTATTTTCCTTCAGGTATACAGCAAATCTCAGTTTGGTCAAACTAAAGGAAGTTTTACCCTCCATGTTAAGCAGACTAATAGCTAGTTCATAACTGCTCAATACCCACACTTCCTTATCTTTTGGTATGAGAATTCCCCCTGCTCTTCACCGCTCCTTTTTTCCACACTATAACCATCTGTAAAAAACGTTGATGCATCAGGTGCACTTTTATACATACGATATGCCACTATTAGACCCTGGTACTGAACCTGCTTTTACACACTGCACCACATCTTGTAATTTACTCCACCTTACCATCCATTTGCAACTTTATATCACTCACTGGTGCAATATCTACTGGCATCTACAGCTCCCTTTCCTCAACTGAGTACACAGTATGAAAATGTTCCTCTAGGTCCTTCATTCCCCTTTCCTTGCTTCCACTGCTTTCTCAGTGACCTGAACAAGTTTATCTATTTCTACTTGCTGTCTTGACTATGTTATGTCTTGCCTCTTTTCTTTTCTTTGTATGATACCGATGAGCTTTCCATTCCCTTCTCCATAAATAACTTTACCTAACCTGTTCAGTTTGCTCTCTGCTGTTGCCTTCAAACGAGCCACTATACCTTTCAAATCATTGTTCACACTTGTGGCAATGTTTTCTGCACAGTTCCTTAATCTGTTTTCCACTACCCTTCTGACTAGTATCACCTCCCCGTCTGCCATCTTCTCAGGTAATCTTGCAGGAATTTGCAGAGATAGAGGTAGAGCAGAGGTATTGATATGCTGTGAACTGTGGTATGTAACCTGCTGCTGGACTTCAGATGACTGACTCGGACAACTCTGTAGCAACTCTTCTTCAATCTGGGGCCCCTGCACTCCTTTGTCCAAGCACATCTTTTTTCTTTGGTGAAACCTCAGTCCTCATACTGACATCACCTTACTCCATACATGCAATCCTGCAGTTTCTTTCCTACCAGCCCAAATGCCTCTAGGTTTACCTCCTTTCTCATGGTCAGATCTGTTCCAATGTCTATAGACACGTTATCCACCAGTGAGTAGACTTCTAGGGTATGTCTCATTGTAGGTTTACCTGGTCGCATACACATGGTTAAACTTGGATGCTAGGAGTTGCTAGCCCTCAACAACCCCAACAGGGTCTATTCCCAACAGTGGTCTTTCCGTGCTGTCACAGGGACTCCCCCCTGTTGTCATCTGTCCTATTCAGAGCAGTAGTCACTGTTCAACTAGATAAACAATTGAAATTGTACAGGATAAGATGGTAATTATTTCATAAAATGTATGACAAGTTATATATTTGTTTAAATTCCTGTAGGCTCAAAAATGGGGACCAGAAGACTCCTTTTTTGCCTTGCTCTGTATCTGGTCTTGGTCAGCATCTATAGCAGAGGTGTTCTTGAAAACTTTGAGGATCTAAAAAAAAAAAAACAAACTTTGGTAAAGATTTTCCACGACAAGGCCTCCTGCTTCTGTGCTGGCTTCTCAGTCAAGGTGAAATTGACCAAAATGGAAAACTACACCTCAATTTCAATCCGGCTGACAAAATGCATCCTTTTGGCTTTCATCAGTACAAAAACCATGAACGTACCTTTCCTGACCTGCCCAATACAAATTTTGAGTATTTTTCATTTGGCAATCTCTTTTCCTTATCAGCACAACAACTTCCTAATTATATTATTGAGACCACCACTGAGTCACGGGATCATCCCCAAATTGACATTGGCAGAGTTGTGATTCGAGTTCAGAAGAATAATCCAACAGTAGTGGATGAAGTGTATATTACACAGCACTCTGAGGACAAAAGACAAGGCAGTGCGTATGTTAAAGAGCTTACGTACATGATCGGCAAACTGCTGCTCAAAGATATTGCAGAGTTATGTCGACCTGATGGGGATGGAAGCAACCACATACCTGTTATAGATGATCCAGATCACCAACGATTTCAGCATATACAAAGCATATTTCCAAATGAGCCACACCTCCACTGGTTTTTGTACCTGGCAGGTTATAATGCTGATAACAATGTCTGTAATTGTCCAGCCAGGTCCAAGACTTCAAAGAGAGCCAATATAAAACTTACACTGACATCCACACTGTATGGGAAGGTGAGGATTGTATGGGATGGGATCCCATCTGAAATGCTGAAAAGGGAGATGAAAATTGGCATTTTCAAAGATGAAGATGAAGACAGCCCTTTGGCGGAGTACGCACTGAATCGAAGGGCGTATGGAGAAATAGACACTCACTTGGCTCTAAATCCTGGCCTTCACCTCCGTCTTCTAAAACCCATCACCATTTTTGAAACTGTCTATGAAAGCCCTAAGTTCGATTACGGTGAACATACGAGGGATTGTACAGTATCTTTGGAAGCTGTGGAGACATCATCCTCATTCTTTAGCTTCAGGACTTTGTCTTCATTGGTCTTCTATCCTTTCAGCATCGTATTCACTCTGATTTATTTTATTGTCAGTAATTTGTTCTCACTGGTTTATGTTACCATAAGTAATTTGTTCTCACTACTACTTTTTATTTGTCAAGGAATTTTATTTGCTTTTGCTAAATTAATATCACTGGTGTTCTTTGTTTTCTACAAACTTATCTTGTTGCTGTTACGTATCATGTTAAGTATCATGGTCACAGGTATCATTGTGTTAATTATATCTATCCTTACTCTTAAACTGACTGAGGACACACCGAGTGCTTCACCTCCCTCTGTGACAGTGTCACATGGTGGGTCAGATTTCTGAAATAATATTTTTTATTATTGCCAAATGTAAAGCAACCATTACTACTAGTAAAGCGGTAGACATTAAATTTATTTAGTTCTTATTAAATGGATAGATTGATGACTTGAATCCAAATGTAAATACAAAATAATTAATATTGACTGGAATGTAATGTCAGAAATTAATTCCTCTGGCTCTGATAAATAGCCAGAATATTACTGCAGGCATTTACATAATGAGCCTGATAATTTATTTGTATAGTTCTTAAAGGAATTATGTTTATATGAAGTCTGTACTGAGAAGTTCAGTGTTTAAGGGAACCCTGGGTTTAAACAGTGTTTGACCTCCTGTGTGTCATTAGCAATTATTGTATGTGACCAAAACAGCACTTAAAATGACATTAATGAAAATTTTTACAAGCAAACTTTTATATTTTTTTTTATTCAGTTCACAGTAATTTGAATGTAGACTGAAAATCAAGATATACGAGAACCAGGATTCAATAGAATCATATCCAGCTATTAAAACAAGGGATGTAACGATAACCATAATTTTGTGATATCACGATAAAAAAAAGTCTTGATACCGTTGTGAGACTGTGACAAGATATATCCAGATATTACATGGTTATTGTGCTAGTTTATCACCGCCATACTATCTCTTCTTGTCGAAAACATTAAGGCACAATAGGACTTCCTGTTCTTGACAGGGTATGCACTGATATCAGTTTCCTACCAGAACACGCCCCCTCAGTCAGACTGAGTGGCAAAACTGACGCTGCAACACAGCATGCTGCTATTGTTATTGCTGAACCTATGTAATACTGTGACTTTATATTACAGTATATCTAACCCTGGGTACTTCCAATCTCGACCCTTAACCCTAACCCATAGCAATTGTTTTTCACATGCTTTTATTTTATTAAAGAAGGAAAACAGAAGCAATTTAAGTTCAAAGGAAAGGTGGATTTTATACAAATAAAAATTCTGGTTTATTATTTACTTAAGGATTTTTTTTCAAGTCATGATTTTTAGTTTTTTAAATATATCATATTGTGGGCTTGTACTGTGATTTCTTGGTATCATTACATCCATGTTAAGAAATCTGTTAGTAGTTACATAATTATTAGTTTATCCATATTGTATTTACAGTATTTTGTAACATAATATTTCTCCCAGCATGAGATTTGAAAAAAAAATTTACACCTGGGTCTAAAGCAATACATTATGTCTACATGCATTAAATCTTTATTTTGTTAATTTCAGATTCCCCTTCTCCCCTAAACACCTTACACTGGAAACAGTTTTTTGTTGTATGAATTTGTGTTTATGCAGATATTATTGGATTTGAATGTATGATTGTATTCTTTGCTACACCACATGCTGTATTTTTGTGTATCTTCATTCCTGTTTTATTGGATACGCACTAGAACTAAACTTATAACCTAATAAAATATATGAAAATGTACTGAAAGAACACTTTGGTAGACTTTGGTGTTTCCTTGACCTCACATTAATCACCAAAACATACATAATTACATAATTCCTTCTAATTTATGAAAGCCAAGATTTTGTCCCCATAAGACTTACTTGCTTTGTTGTATTGAAGCCCCATTGTTCTAGCTAGCTTGCAATATTAGCTAGTTAGCTAGCTCAATTATGAATGGATATGGTGTATATTAGGGCAGGTAAGGTTTTTGTAGAGTAGGATTTCAGCTTGAATGCTGAATAGCATGAAAAGTAAAACCAAAATATCTGGTGGCGTATCTACTCAATAGAAGGGTCTATGGAGGAATAGATATTTAGTTGTCAAACAATATCAAGCCTTTGATTAAAAAACCCTGAGCTTGATTATTGTCAGGTTTATTACTATAGGCCAATACCAAACCTCCCCTTTACATGTTGGATCTTAGAAAAGGTTATAGCTCAGCAGTTAGCCTCATTTTTTCATAGTCATAACATTCATGCAATCTGTCAGTCAGAATATAGGCCTCATTGCAGTACTGCCTACTACCGACATATGAACAGGGAACAGTGTTTCCTTTCTTGGTATCTTTTGAGACCATCAATCGTTATATTCTTCTAGATAGATTAGAAAATGTTAAGAGGATGTTTTTTTTCTGTCTCAGCTCAGCTTATTTTACTGACTGTTATCAATATGTATGTAATATATTCATCTTAATTACTTATACAATGTAAAGTTTCATGTAACTTGAACTGCCTAAAGATCTTTAAGCCAAAATCTTAGTCACTATTCAGTGGATACTAAAACTAACGGTAAAAATGACACTAATGTTCGTACTGAAGATCCTTTTCAACATACACAGACTTTATTTTATACGATTATAAAAATGTACAGACTCTATTACTCTACCATTATTCGGTGTCAGAGGATGGGTTCACTTGTGTCCTGCCTTTTGGCGATGCTTTTCTTTAAAGTATTGGATTAATATTTTTTATTAACGTTTCAGCATTGGAAATGGACCGGTTTAATTTGTGAAGGCTGTTATAACTCAATTTGCTATAAAATAATAAAAATAAAATTGCAGAGATAATTAACCTTTGCTTGTATATTAATTCTGTCAAATTAACGTGTTAACGCATTCATTAAATTCATTAAAGAATTAATCTCGATTAAAAAAATTAACGGCACTAAAAATTTTAATGCAGATTACAAATTATTTAAATTGCTCAAACCAGTGGTGCTTTCTGAAATTGACTGTTACCTTGCTCGTTTTAGGGTGCATTTCAATAGCCAGGGTTCCTAATCTGTATCCCTGCTCCCTACACACTGCACAGGGTACAGAATCCCAAGGGCTCTTCATAGGGAACTCTGTCACTAAAATGGCTCTATTTGAAACGCCCTGCAACATCATCAACAGTGGACAGCCTCCGGATCGAAAAAACTGCCAGTTCTTCAGGAGACTGACTATGACTATAACCAGTATTATGACTATAATCCATTATGCTTTTATCAGAAAAGTGCTTGATTACTGAATATGTTACTCTCTTTAATAATACATGTATTTTTGTGGTGAGTTCTTTTCTATTGAAAGTATTACAAAAGAAAATGATGTATATTTACGATGCCAAGTCTTTTCTCCCAAAGCACTGCGAATGTATTTTGAATATTTTTGAGTATTTCTGGCAATGGGATCTAAGGGACAGTAACAGTAAGGTTAAAAGGGATTAAGGCAAACATTCCCAATAGAGTTCTAACACCTAGGTCATGTTTTTGCTCTGTTGAAGCTTGCAAAATAACTTTTACCTGAAATCTTGGTCTGTACAGATTGCCTAAATCTGTTGATTGAAAAACATCAGGGTTATGTACATAGTAAGCTGGGCATGGTTAAACATTTACGAACCATTCTCAGAGGTGATTGATTTAGGAAATATGGTCCAGTTGGTGTAGAGCGGAGATCGTGAACAAGCTGAATATTTTCACCACTTATAAATCAGGTAAGACCAATATATTAATTTCTGTCAATAAATAAGTTGATTTTATTAGATTTTATCTTGATACATTGCAAAGCCCATCTTTTTATTACTTTGCTTTTCGCTGAATATCTTGCCCTTGTCTCAGTTCAGTATGTGTATACACACAATGGCAAAAAGTCCATTAACACAAAAAGATCACGTGTATTTGTCTGTTCGTTATTTTTTATGAAGTTTGCTTAGAAATATGATGACGAAGTCCATAATATTAATGACATTTTTTTTTGGAATGAGATGTTCAACAAGCACTTGGGGCACAATCTTAATATACAAATGTCGTGGTTGCACTAAACATGGCACACAACAAACTTAAATCTACACTTGCATCTAGCTTTGACTCCCTTACATGACAGAATGTAAGACCTAAACATGATGCAACAGATTTTTTCAGCATACACGAGACACAGCACATGATGTGGGAGCAACAAACTTTGGGAGGGGAGCTTTGGTCAAGGCCAGAAATGATGGCTATCAAGTGGATAAAATATGGCACAACATTGACATTATTAAGAACTGGACATCTCTCCAAAATTGATGATAACATAAGAAAATTGGTCCATTAGGCTGCCCATATGCAACAACATTACAGGAGCTGCAGGAATTTCTGACAACTGCTTGTGTACATGTGACAACAATCTCTTGTATTCTTCATACGTCTGAGTTGTCTGGTAGGGTGGAAAGAAGGAAGCTTTTTCTTACAAGTAAAAACATCCAAGTCCGGCTACGTTTTGTAAAAATCTACATCAAGTCTGTCAACAGCATGTGGGAAAATCTGTTATGGTCTGATGAGACCAAGGTTGAACTTTTGGCCATAATTCGAAAAGGTATGTTTGGTGCAAAAACAACACTGCGCATCACCAAAATAACACAAAACCCACAGTGAAGCATGGTGGTGGCAGCATTATTCTTCAGGGCTATTTTTCTTCAGCTGGAACTGGGCCCAAAGCAAACCAGCAAAAGAACAGCTTCATCAGAAGAAGATCAAAGTTTTGGAATGGCCCAGTCAGACACCTGACCTGAATCCAATTACAATCTGGCAGATAGGGAGCATTTTTGCAAGGAAGAAAGGGCAAAGATTGACAAGTCAAGATGTGCCATACTCATAGACTTTTCCACAATCACTCTTTGCGTCATTAATTTGAGGATGTGATCTGCACTTTCAAATGTCTAATTGGCATACCTATGCAAAGTAAACAACAAACACCCAAGAGTTGGAACGTGGCATTATGTCAACTTCATACTCTTTTTTTTTTAATGCTGTCAGTATGCTTACTGTAATTATGAAGTAATGGACAGTATTTCAAAATGCTTATGACTGAATTAACCGAAAGGTGTGAATACACTACAAATGTTGATAAATTAAGCAATTAAACATGTAAAATTCTTTTTCATTGTTTGCAGCATTCATCATGGAGTGGACGAGGGTCCTATTTTGTTTCGCTCTCTTCTGTGTCTGTGCTAGTGCGCCCACAATTGAGACCCTACACAAAATTGAGGATCTAAAAAGCAAAACGTTTGGCCATGAGTACCCACGCCATGGTCTCCTCCTGCTGCACTGGCTGGCCAACCACATCTGCATCAGTCAATCAGAAGACATCCTGCTTCATTTTGATCCTGCAAGGCAGGACTATGGCTTCCACTACTATGAAAACACCAATAATACCAATGCTACTCTTCCGCACTTGGATGACTCAGCTGACAGAGTGTACTACTCTTTGGGCAGCCTCAGGTCAGCAGCTGTCCGAACCAAACTGCCTCCGTATGTCACCCAAGACTACTACAATGCCTTTGAGGACCCCAAGAGAGACCTGGACCGCATAGTCCTCCGAGTGCAAAGGAGCAACCCAAGCCATGCAGACAAAGTGTACATCACACAAGCAGTGACCAATGCGCAAGAGGCGGACTACGACCCTGATGAAACCTTTGAGATCAGTCCTAAAATCTTGACGCAAGTACAGATTCTCAAAAAACCTCTTGATTTAATACAAGCTCTTGAATCACATGTGACTGGCACTCATTCAGATGATCCTAGACTTGGCCTCTCGAAAGAGCAGCTTCTCAACCACTTGAAATATACTGACAGACATTTTCAGACTATTTTTGAAGACCCAAGCCTGAGGTGGCTTCTGACTCTGGCTGGATATGACACAGGTAACAGGTATGACATCCATAAGAAAACTTGGTCCTGCTCAGGAGATGAGCCGATCCAGCATGACCAGCTCTCCAGTGATCCTGAGACACTGTGTGAAGGCCACAGTACAGTAAAGATAGACGTGAAATCCACAGAAGATGGCTATGCCAAAATCATTTGGAGTGGGTTACCAAAGAACATCGTAAAACTGAACACTACTCTTGTTCTTTTTATTAGTGACACATCTAGTACTCTTGAGAGGTTCACATTAATCCAAGACCAAAGTTCAGGATTCTATGACACCTACTTGGCGCTGAATCACGGACTTCATCCACGTCTGGTCACTTACAATTTCGCCAACCAGTATGGCTTCATCGGCCTCCATTACTCAGTCATTTGGAGAGGGCCACAGTTTGACGAAGCTAACAGAGTGATTCCTATTGAAATTACTGGCTACAACGCAAGCCTTCAGCTTTACACCAAACATGGCTACGCATGTGCTCGGATATACATCAGAAACTCTTTCAGTCATTGGAAAAATGAATTTGCCTACTCATGGGTGTCTTTCTACGCCAATGATGAAGATCCAGACTCCAAATATAAACGCTATCAGTGGGTCACCAATTTCAACAAAGTTGATGGCACTAAAGAATATCTAATCTACGAATATGAGTCGTCCGTGAGTATTGGACCTGGAGTCCAAGCTCGCTTTCTTTTCTCAAGTGATCGTTTCAATCGATTTTGGTCTTCTGCAACTGTGAAAGCTCGCACTGTTCCTTGGCAGAGTGTGAATAACTGATTATAGGAGGAAGATGCCTGAAAATAAAGCTCTGTATTGGAAACTAATTAGCATATGATGAAAAATATCATGAGAATAAAGGTTCAGTTGTTTTAGTATGAGGTTTAATTCCAATGACGTGAAGTCAACTGATGAAGATAAAATTAAAAAGAAAACAACGTGTAACAAAATTAATATGATAACCTAGCTGGTTTATTTGGATGCATAAGTTTGACTTGCTGCCCCTTTGATTCATTGTTTTTTAATTAGATGTTAAATGTTTGTGATGCATCTAATAATAAAAGATGACACTTTCTTCACTGTGACTGAAAAGATTTCTTTGCTGTGACTTTGGCTCCCTCTCCTGTCTCACCATGGTGATTCAGCAAGACATCGGTTTACAATTGTACTACTGTATTTATGATCTGTTTGACATAAAGTGCTCCTAAGAACAGCCAGGCAAAATATCATGCAGCTTCCTAGTGCTGCTGCTTCATAGAACACCAGTGAAAATACTTCTCTTTTGCAGATATATTTTTTTTCTAATTTATTTCCAAAAACAATCTTGAATGAAAAGTCAAATTACAGAAATATTTACAGATGCAGACTTTCAGGAGTTCAGGAGTATTTGGTTAACCTGACGATCTGTGTTAAGATAAATCAACCCAAACGTGTGGAGTCCCTTTGATGGATGACATAATGCTCACGGAAAATCTGAACTTTTCTACAAAGGAGTTAAGATAATATGAGAGGCTTTTATTATCCCACAACAAGGAACATTTGCATCGTTGCAGCAGCAAGACGGGAAACAGAACATGCAGAAAATTAACACAGAGGTGTATAAAATAAACTGTGAAATGTTCATTCTTTTTACGTGTCTCAGCTTTTCAAGTAAAATATGTTGAAAATTATATTTCTCCTCTATTTCTCATTTAATGTTCTTTGATTTTTTTTTTACTTTTAGTGAATAGAATAAACATGGAAATATAAACAGAGAAATAGTATACTAATATTTTATTTTAATTTATTTTATTGACTTTTTTGGCTTTAGCAAAAACATTCAAATAATAAAAAATATATTTCAAATTATTATATATTTTAATTTAACTTTTTCAGCATTTTAGAAATAGCATAGTAATGTTTTGGGATGCCATAATCTAATATTAATCAATAATTTAAAAAAAATTTAAATAAACAATAATAATAATAATAAGTGGGCGACACGGTGGCGCAGTGGGTAGCACCATCACCTCACAGCAAGAAGGCCCCGGGTTCAATCCCCGGGTGGAGTGGTCTGGGTCCCTCATGTGTGGAGTCTGCATGTCCTACCCGTGTCTGTGTGGGTTTACTCCGGGTACTCCGGTTTCCTCCCACAGTCCAAAGACGTGCATATTAGGTTAATTGGTGTCTCTAGAGTGCCCTTAGTGTGTGAGGGTGTGTATGAGTGTGTGTTTGTGTGTGTGTGTGTGTGTGTGCCCTACGATGGATTGGCACCCTGTCTAGCTGGTGCTCCCGTGACCCTGGAAACAGGAATAAGTGGTTAAGATTATGAATGAATGAATGCAATTAATAATAAGTTATCCTTTAACATACTTTAACAGACTGATAAACACTAGGATCACCACGCGACATTGTTTGTTGGGTCTTTTGACCCTCTGGCTCCTAGTTATGCAACAGTTTGTAGCCAAATGAAGGTTAGAAGATATCAAGCTGCTGACCTCAGTGTTGTTTATCCTGAATATCATTTGTGTTCATTCTACTACTACCTTTATTTACATAAATACCGATAATTATAGGATTTATAAAATGCCACATGTCGCTAATTAAACACCCTCTGACATGTTTTCCGTTTATCCTCACTGATTTTTAGTTGCCTTGTGAAATTTACAATTTTATAAATTTTTTTCAGTTATAATCCAAATGCTCAAATTCTGATCACATTACACAAACATACAGCATCATATTTATTTCTTGGAGACCTCAGAGCCCACACCAAATTATCTGCTTTATGGTCGAGTGATTGATTTTTTTTAACCGCAGTCGAAAGAAAGTTGACTGTGAACAGATTCCTGTAATAAACACAGAACCCATAGAGTTAGTGACCAATATATTTAGACCCATTAATAACAAGAATTTAATGAAAAACATTTAAAAAAACGAGTCAGGGGAAGAAGAAAAATATCCTCTAACCATGATGTCGCTGAAGTTCTTTGAGTCACTGTGAAATTCCTCCAGTAATTTATAATTAGAGCTGTTGGGGTTTTGAATGCATGTCATATACTGTTATTTCTGCAGTGCCTAATTATTATATCATTTACACTCAAGTACCAGAAAAACTGCTGTGGGAGCCTATGCAAAATCCATAGCAACGCCACCTGTGCACGTCGTTGGTTGTGTCTGCCAGTACGTATGTCAAGGGATAGACATCTGTGGAAACTTCTAGAGCTTTTTCCACAATGTTTAGGTTCTGGCACAACCTCGAACTTATCACTGCAGTGTGGCCATAAAAAGACTCGGGGTGAACGTGAGTAGGGTCAGCTGGTGAGAGTCGTTTCACATGAATTGGAATTCAATGCTGGGGCCTCAACAAACATCAGCATGAGGACTGTGCAACGTTTCCTCCAAGATCCCATAGGGGACCTACAAAGGATTATACCAGTTTTTCTAGTACTTTAGTGTTTAAAT
>JAOVVH010000040.1:11280126-11295795 GCA_028566435.1 Scorpiodoras heckelii
ACACACACACACACCTGTAAATGTATAAAATGTGTGAATGATTATTGAGAAATGCCACAGGAGATGCAGACACAATGTTTTAGATTATATGTCACAGATTTATGTTACTGAGAAAGGATTGTGATTTACTGGATTTGTGTTAAAGACTTTCAACAGGAAATGAGCTCCACGTTCAGATCAGACACAACCTCCACAACCACCTGGACTGCAGGAGTAAACAAGTAAACAGTTACATATAAAAAAACCACATACAGCCTCGATCCAAATCACAGACTTTATTCGGCTTCTGCGTGAGAGTTCTGCATATTCCCCCTGGGTTCCTCTGTAGCGTTGCCAGCGCTCCTGTGTCAGTGTGTAATTACAGAGCCTCGGCTGCTACGTCCTTAACCCTTTCAGAGCAGACCAGGGGGAGAAAAACACACATTCGGGTCTGCAGACTGCCACACTGAGACCAGAGAACCTTCACGATCACGGTGTGATGCTATAGAGAAAATGTTTGGATGAATGTAGAAGAGAGGAGAAGAGATGACGTGGAGAGAATGGAAGGATGGCTGGATGATAGAGGTTTTTCTGGTTTTCGACATGGCATGAAAAGAAGCTGTACAGAAAACAGAGCTTTGTCTTGTTTTTTTGGTTTATTGAATTACAAAAACAAGGCATGGCTGCTTGGTGTATTTTCATTTCGTGATGTGACCACTGAAAATCAATTAGTTCATGCCAAGGTCACGGAGGATTCTCATATTGATCAGCGGATTGATTAGTGCTAGTGAGCGATAGTCTCCCTTCTCAGATTGGATGGTTAATTCAGGGAACACAGGCACATGAACACTTCCCTCAGACATGTTGGCAAATTAATAATAAAGACAAAATATGAGTAATATTATGATTTAACTAGATAGCATATATTAGTCAACTCTATATATAGAAAATGCAAATACTCAGTGAGAATGGAAATGACAAAAATATCAGGAACATCAATATTTACCTCAGGTATGTTGGTAAATTACTTAAAAAACACAATCTGAGCGATATTATGATTTAGGTAGCTAGCATGTATTAGTTAAGGCTATATACAGAAAATGTAAATACTCAGTGAGAAAGGAAATGACACAAAATGTTAGGAACACCAATATTTACCTCAGATATTTTGGTTAATTACTGATAAAATTCTTCAAAATGTGAGAGATTCCTTGTGAGATTTAGCTGACTGGCATGAAGCCATTAAGACTTATATATGGATACACAGTTGATATGACAGGAAACGGTGTCTGCTATTTGTATCTGTATTCATATCATTTTAGAAAGCCAGACTTTTACTTTAATATTAATTAGCATTGCATTTTCAATTAGTGAATTCGATTTAAACATGGGACTTTATAAAATAAAACAGGAATTCCCCTCTAAGCCAAACGGCTTCTCCATTTAACCCACCACGAATTACAGGAAGGGAAAAATCTGTGAGAATTCTTATTTCTTTCTCATGACACACACACACACACACACACACACACACACACACACACACACACACACACACACACACACACACACACACAGAGTTGTTTTATTAACCCACAAGTTTGCTGCTCTCCTTCTCAGAGTTAATGTTCAACGACACCAACACCAACTCAACTTCTCTCCCTCTCTTTTTTTTGCTCTCCCTTTTCATTTCCCTGGAGAAGGGCCAGGAGAAAGAAAGAGAAAACACAGCCCCTTATTTGGCCTGAAAGCATGCATCAGGGCTCGGGTGTATGAGAAACCGTGGACCACACAGGACCACCGCTAACCCCACAGAGCTCAGGGAAACAAATCCAATCCAAAATGCTCCTAGACCAGATTTATTTTTAGGTTTGCTTCATTGTTTAGCAATGATTACCAAAGCTTGGCTCAGCAAGGGCGGAGCTAAGTTAGATTTCATCATCAAATCACATACTTGACCATAATTAGCATCTTTATAATGATTAGCATGAAATACTGACTTTAATTAATACAGCATTGTAATTATATGCTAAAATAGAGTGTAATAATGACCTTACTTAAACTATCAGTTTTGATAAAATAGTTTAGTAATCGTGGCTAGCTAGAGAGCTAACTATTCTAAGTACATCTAGTAAAAGCAGTATTTCATCTTCATGCTAAGCACATAATGTTGAAAGACTAGCCTGGTGTTACGTTTAGCATAACAATGATGAATTTAATGTAAGCTGAAGCTCCACCCCTTCGACCCAGAGACTCATGTCACTCGTAATATGCTAATGTCTGTAAAATATATATGGCTAATTTGGATGTTTTAAAAAAAAAATTGTTTCTGATACATGATAACAAGGTGATCAGGGGAAAAAAGTGTAAAAAAAAACAAAACAAAAAACCCCCAAAAACTAAACAACAACAAAAAAAAGACAGACTCTCAGCTCCTCCTGGGGTTGACCTGCGAGAGCCTGGAATAAAGGTCGGTAAGTTTGAGGGTTTTTACTGCCTAAAACTTTCTCCAACACACACACACACACACACGCACTAGGAGACCTATTTGTACTTCAATGCTGCTCTTAGTCCTCACAGCGAGGATTAAATATTCAGTGCAAGTCCATTTTGAGAGTATAGAAAATTCCCACAGTGAAGAGAGAGAGAGAGAGAGAGAGAGAGAGAGAGAGAGAGAAAGAGAGAGTGAGTGCTAAATGGAGCTTTTTAAAAAAAAAAAAAGACTTTAAAAGGAAACAAGCGAGGCTCTTCAGTCGGGGTCAGCATGCTAGCTCGAGTGATGTCTCCACATCCGTTGACTAAAAGGCATGAAATCCCAGAATGCGCAAATTACCCGCAATGCACCACGAGGCTAAGAGACAAGGCCTGCTATGAGGTCAGTGGACAGTGGACTAATGATGGTGAGACATTTGTGTTATGTGAAGAGTTGAATAGTCTGTGTGGTTTGGGACATAGAGTTACATGGCCTAGATAGTGAGTAAGTTCTGATTTGAGACAAAGCCATGGTGGACTGATGATGGTAAGATATATACGTGGTGTGAATGTGACCTATGTAGCGAACAGGTCAAGGTTTGGGACATAACCCCAGCAGACTGACAATAGTTAGACGGCTCTTATGAAGCCTACATAATGTGGTTGTGTGGTGTGGGATGCAGCCATACTGGACTAATGATGTTTAGTGTGGCTGATGATATTGAGATTTTTACAGTGGTCTTAATGTAACCTGTGTAGTGAATAGTTTAAGATTTGGGACTGACCACATTGGAGTAATGACGATGAGATTGTGGACCACTGTAGTGTAGAGGATGTGATCTGGGACACAGTCACAGTAGTACTGTATCACAGTAGTAGGATTTCTCCTCTCTCTCTTTCTCTGTTCTTGTCTCTTTCTCTCTTTCTGGGTAGTGTGGGTTGTGTAAAAGTCCTCAAATACAACCTGGCTCGCTCTGAACTGACGTGAGATCACATGGTGCCAGAAGAGAGCAAGGCGTGCTGGCGTGCTCGCTCGTTCTCTCTCTGTCTCGCTCTCTCTCTCTCATAAAAACACACCACAACCCCACATTTAGGAATACACGTAAATGAGATATTCAGTGCAGCTAATAATTATCGGACCAGCTAAATTAAAGGCTGCTGCGCCCAAAATGCTAGCGTTGCTAATATAAATAAAGGTAATTAGACTAACCGATAGGCCTGAATAGGCTGTTAAAAGGCACACATGGTTCTTTCCAGTGATAATATATCACAGCCTTTTGATTCACGACAATTTACTGTATCATTATGATTTATTACCTGGATGGCATTTTAACCTGAGCGCACAAAAGGCTGAGCTACATTTCTGTCCTCTGCGTTATTAGAACTTTAACCCCTTCACCTTCTTTGCACATGGATCTTAAAAGGGAGCCTCCATACACCACTGTCCTTAGGCTACATTTTTCATCTTAATCCGCGTAAACAAAATGTGTACCTATCCTGCTTGCTGGTCTGAAACAAGATTTATTTACATCTGATATTAAGGTTAAATCTGATAACAAGTTTTACTCACCGGTCTTGGCGTCGATGCTGAAGAAGCCCTGCGGGTTCCCGCTGCTGATCTTGTAGCTCAGTTTGTCGCTGGATTGAGTGTCCGGGTCGAAGGCGTCAATCTGAATGACCGAGACGTCTTTGGGCGAGTTCTCCATGACGGATGGGTAGTACACGGGCTCGGAGGTATGAGGCGCATTGTCATTCACATCCTGCACCTCGATGTAGATCTCGACAAAGGAGGACAGCGGGACCACGCCAGCATCGCTGGCGTACACCGTCAACCAGTAGTGTGGGACAGACTCACGGTCCAGCAGCTCCAGAGTGCGGATGACACCTGGGTCAGGGACAGGGTTAACGGATTAGACAGCTTCAGCTTCTCAGATATCTTATTCGTCACACGTAAACATCATGCATGTAGTTTCTTTCTTTTCTGGATAAAAGTAGATATGATTCAAAGTACCGGTTTCATTCATAACAACAAAAATAAACGTGGTGAACATGACAGATCTGTGTTATTGCGTCATAAAATTTAAGAACCAATCGTTTGCCAATATGCAAATTAAGAGCACATGCAAAACATGCATAGCTTTAACATTTCTTCATGACGCTTATATACGGAACTGCCAAAGAAGTTTCTTTATTATTCAACATATACTTCTTGGTGAATTTACCAAAAACAACCTCAGCTCATCGAATCAAATCAATATAGCCAAATGATTGAACCATTATTTGCATTTTGCTAAACTGCTAGCCTAAGAGCTTCCTTTATTCACTCTGGAATAAATATGAATAAACAGACTTCAGATAACAAACACGTCCCTTGCTGATATAGTGTAAAGGTTTTTGGCCAAACTACTCAGAACCCATACACATCCTGACATCAGCTGGTGGTGACATCAGCCCCAACTCCAAAGGTCATTTTTTGTTGGGTTTCTTTTGCTTTGAAAACAAGTCTCCACCCCCATCCACGTGCCCTTAGCGTCACCTCTAGAAAGCTAAATCCACTGGAACACATGTGGGTTCCTTTTCACAGCATTTTTAAAGTAAATGAAAGGTTCTATCTGGCAGACTATGTTTTTTGTCCCATAGAGACAGAGGGCTACCTTTATAGTAAAGGATAGCTAGAACGTAGAAGAAAGCTAGAACCATCCATGAAAGCCTGAGGAACCAATAACGGACTTCTTGGTCTAATGTACAAGATTATTTAACTGTAATAAATTATTTAGTCTTTATTGTAATATTTACTTTTAAATATGTAATAGGGCTGGGCGATATCAAGATATAATATCAATATCGTGATAAATGCTAGTTTTGGTCTGTAGCTGTTCTCTAAGCTATTAAAACCATTTCAATGTTTAGAGATAGGGATGGAAATACATCAGTCAAAAATAACCACAAAAACGCATTAATCCAGATTAAAATCTAACCCAATGCCATCATTATTTAGTACCGTTCCGTTTAAAATGTCATCACGAGTCTGATATAACGTAAGGGTTAAAGATTCATCAGAGCTGTTGGAGGCCATTTGGCTCTCAGCTGTGTCAACAAGGCACCTATTCACAGCAATCCAGGAACGAAAAGGGGAGGAGAGAGTGGCTGAAAGAGAGAGAGAGAGAGACAGAGAGAGACTAAACGACAATCCAAAGAGAGACAGAGAGAGAGAAGGGAGTGGGGTGAACTTTGATTTGTCTTTGTTCTCGTCCATTCAAAGCAGCCGGAGAGGACCGCGGTTCTATGTAACCTAGAGCAATCCTAAAAGTTAATTATATTATTGTTGTCCAGGATAAACGTCCACCTCGCTATCGCTCATAAACTCGCACAAAGCAGGGCGTGTGTGTGTGTGCCAATGAGCAAAAGGATACCATAAAGAGGCACTCCCTGGTCAAAGTGTACGCTGACGATATGATTCCTTTGACACAACGATGCATCAGGTCTGGATTTGTTTCAGAACCGGAAATTAAACTGATTTCATTTCACATTTCCATCAACATTGTTGATGGCGGTGCTTCTCAAGCTCCACCATTACATTACATGATACATATGACACTCTGCATTGAAGTATCATAAGCTGTCAAATTCTAGCACAATCCGAGTATCCGGGCTTTCAGATACCACTTAGCGACAACCTATTTATCAGCCTTGGCTGGCCCAACTGACCTCAAAGATACAGCTGGTATTATTGTGTTACAAAACTCGGCTTGCGTAACGGTTTGGATTTTCGACCAATAGAAATGCAGGATGGTTCATTTTAAAAAGGTGTCCTCGAACTGAAACCCAGGATCCGGGAGTTCCTCGCTAAGCACAGCCATGTGACACAGTTACGCTTTGACCTTTGACCCGGATAACATACACGAAGCTCCTGCATGTCGCCCGTTTGGGAGCAACAACACTGTGTTTCTTTGTTTCCGGAACAATCTCCAGTTCTGTAACTCGACGACCTGCTCCCTGATTTCATTTCGGGAAGAGAAGAGAAGAGAAAAGAAAAGAAAAGAAAAGAAAGACAGGTTAGCTTCAGGCGATAATTATGTTGGAAGCAGGAGGAGGAGGAGAGGAGGAAAAGCTGGCTACAATATGCTCCGTGTTATTGAGTCCTCAGTGTCTGACACTTCACTGATGGGAATGGCAATGAGCAAGCAAGAAGCAAGCGTGGGACTAGAGAGAGCACACTGGAGTGTGTGTGTGTGTGTGTGTGTGTGTGTGTGTGTGTGCGTGTGTGTGTGTGGGAGAACGAGAAGGAAAAGAGAGAGTGAGAAGTATCAAAGGAATAAATGAGAAAGCCAGCATGCAATAGGGAAAGGGCAAAGAGGAATGTGCGACAGACAAAAAAACGAGTGTGAGATGACAAAAACTAGCAGAAGGCAAAGTGAGGAAACAAGTCAGTCTTTGCAAACCGCCATCCCCATGCATGACTGCTTATGTACATAGCACACACCCCCCCACTCACACACACACATAGCTATACACATTCTCAGGAGACTTGTCCCTCTGACTCAAAAGAGCCTCGCTTTTAGCCGCCCTCAACACAGATGACTTCATACACAGACACACTGAAAGACTACACGTGTAAAAATGTAGGTTGCCGCTAGATTTAAAAAAACGATTTATTTTTATCTTTATTTTGCTCTACATTTAGTTTGCTAACTAGCTATGCAACCCTTTTAAGCTAATCTGCAGTAGGTCGTATTTAAAATAGCACCTTTGTTTCTTTCAACAAGGAAATTTCCAACAAAGAAATCTATTTGCTCTAGCTTGCTTTCCAGCTAGCTAATATCTAGTAACTAGCTTGCTAGCTAGCACTACTGTGGTGGATGCTGCATTTGTTATTAGGGAAGCTTCTGACCTCTAGTTGTGAAAAAAATATTTGAATGACCCTAAATTTATTCCTGCTTGGAAAGTCTGACCTTCTCAAGATCTCTTTGAGGCCACTGCTAATATCTTCTAGTGTGCGATATGTTTTAAACAACAACGCTAGCATAATTGAAAGTCGTTCAGCATGAGTTTTTCCGCTCCATTCACTCTTCAACAAAGAACTGTTCAGAAGCTTTTAAGCTATCTGAAAGATTTTTTTTATATCCTCACAAAGACAAAACAAGTCCTAGCTTAATCTCAGAGTAGAATTTCTTTACGCATTAACAAGTCCTTACTAATATGACATACTATTTAATCTTTAGACTAGTACCAATATGTTTTTGCCCAAGGATCAAGTGAAGAAGCTTTGCTGTGTCTAAAAAAGTGCTAGCTAGCTAACACCACCATTTGTGTATTGTTTTTAAAAAATGAATCATTAGCATGCAGGCATCCTGTTCTGTATATATTCAGTTTTTTCTTGTTAGCAATGTTGGTGCATCTATTATTATGACAAATTCTTCATCATGGTGGAATGGCATTTCTGTATGCAGCCATTAAAAGGAAAAATGCATCAACAGCTTTTTATGGCATCCTATCTTTATAAATACAAGTGCAAGGATATAAGCTAGGGAGCTCATAATATGGGACATGAAGAATAAGGTGGATGTTTGCTCCTAATCTTCTTAAATCTGTTCATTGTTCTGATGAGACTTTGGCTGCTCTCCAACTTTTGAGCTTATTTGTTGCTGATAATCCCTGTTTCTGGAGAAAGCACTGTTTCTTTCTTTCTTTCAAGCACCTTGCTAAATGTTGAATATACATTTTAATCCCTTATCTTATATAAAAAATATATATTCCAGATGTAAAGTCAGGGACAAAGAAATAAGATTACACAACAAAAAACATTAGGATTAATATGTTTGTAGTATTACATAACTAATTTAGGCATTTTATCCCTTGGAGCAGAATCCAGGTTGATCCTGAGCCACATCTTTTTAAATGAAAAGCTGTCGAGGAAGTTATGAAATTTGCCCCTAGGGTACAGAAAATGGTGAAAGAGAAATCCAACCAGTCTCTCTCGCTCTTGCTTTTTCCCCCTGCCTTCTCTCTCTCTCTCTCTCTCTCTCTCTCTCTCTCTCTCTCTCTCTCTCTCTCTCTCTCTCTCTGTGTCACTCTTTTGTCTGTCCATTTTTTCGCCCTGGGGAAAGACTTTTCACAGCCGCCTGAGCTTCTGACTGAACAATGAAAGAAGCCGCTCGCACCGGTTTCGACCCGGCCGACCTCGCAAGTGGGTGTGTGTGTGAGAGAGGGAGTTTGACAGTAAATTTTCATGTGTATGCGTGAGATAAAGGGAGTCTGTCCACTTTAATTAGTTCCCTGATTGGTGCCTTCGTGGCACTTTCACAATAGTTGAGCTGGCTGTGAACGCACACACTCACACACGTACAAAGTCGTACACCAACTGAAAGCTTCCAGTTGGCCGTTCTAGCTTCGGCATGCATGAGGAAAAGATGTGAACATCTGGGGCCAAGTGTGGGCAGGAATATGGGAATGCAAAGTGGACAAGGCAGGTCCTTCAGAAGCTCGATTTTATGTCCCACTGGGAGACGCAACCCTGGCTTTTTGCTCAGATCCAACATATGGTGCAAGGGTAAAATGAAAACCAAAGCTGTAGAGACATCTACTGCATCATCAGCTGCAGAGAATCACATTGCATTTGCACAAAAAAAGCTGGCACTCTTGCTAAATTAGGAAGCGAAAAAAGATTAGCAGGGTTGTCAAAAGGAGATTACGGTATGCAGAATCCTGTTTATCCTCTTGCTCTCGTTTTCATATAGTAAAGAGTTAGAGTGAAATCCCAGGCAATATCATCCCTTTTTCTGGCAGGGTACAACGTGTAATAAGCAGTGATAACTTTAAGCCTGCAAGGCAACTCCACTTCCAGCTAAAAACCGCTCCTCAAAGTCATCCATTCTCATGTCAGCTAGTCCCAGATGGTACCTTCAGTTACCAGGAAGCACTGGAGTTATGAATAAAGTAAAGACAACACAGACAATGGCTCATACCTCTGACATTAAGTTAATGCAGATTATGTGTTTTTCTCTGGGTTGCATGTTAGAAGTCAGACCCCTGGCTTTGAACTCATTTAGTTAATTCCCAGCTCATCTTTCCTGCATTCCGGAAGGTTCTCAGGCCTCGAGGTCATGAGGTTGCAAGAGACTTTCCCATCATTTTCCTTCTCTCTGTGCACCTCAGTCATTCCCTACACCACAGGAATAGCTCAAATTCCTCTGCCTGAGGAAGTGTAACCCAACCCAAGCCTCATCTTGCCACAGTACCCCTCTCCCTCTATATCTTTAAACCTAAATCATATCCCTGCCTCCAATCCCAGAGTTTGCACCGTCTATATAAAGGCATGCCTTCTCATTTCATGATTAATGGTGTAAAACATTTTGCAGTATTTGATTCAGCCAGGAAAGACTTTCTGGAGTATCTGCACAGGCCTCGAGATTGCACTGCCACTGATTTTGCTTTATACCCACATAAAATCCCTAGGAATGCTTTGAAAAATAGGGCGACTGTCAGCAGCGTGACTTATCAGAGGGAAAAATAGATGTGTCTCGCATGCAAATACAATATGAATTTATAGAAAACCATTATTAGGATGAATGCTCGTGTAGCATAGGAATGTTTCTTCAACCAGACTGAGGAAAAAAAAAACTCCCATGTGGCACTGCCAAGGTTATCAGCTCTCGAGCGTGGCTTGAGGAAATGCTTATCAACTCCACAAGCTGACGAGTTTAATAAAATATGCACTTCATACAATCTTATCTTTGTGAGCATCCTGAGCAAGCGATTACAGGGCAGCAAACCCCTGGAGTGGAGTCGACCACCCCGTTTCCGCTTCACGCTTGGCTGTGCATCCTGTACACAGCCGTGGCCACTAAGTGCTAGCAGTGGTAGCAACAGCTTGCCACACGGGAAAATGACGCAGGGTGCATGGGGAGGGGGACAGAAACGGAGGAACTGAATAATTTCACTGGCTTAACAAAGCAGAGCAATGCGTCTCACTCTACATATCTCGTTAATCTCATCATCTCAAAATAGGAGGTTGGGAGGGAGTTACAAATAACCCTCAACTTTCATTAAGCAACAAAATGGCTTTAGCAAACCAACAAGCATTTGCATAGGCCATAAACTGAGCCTTGTACAGGAAGCTCAGAAAGAAAATACACACAAAGACATGGGGATTTGGGAGACTTATTAAAGTTAAACAAGGAAAAAAAGATGAAAGTATGTTGACCTGAAGCGTAGGAGAAAGAAACAAATGTGGGTGTAGAAGGAGGAAGTTCCTCGATGACCAAAGGGGAGTGATGCAATTAGAACATGCCTGGTGGGACACTGTCTTTTTATCCCCCCTGCTGTTTCTTCCGCCAACTTTAGCCTGTTACTTCCAGTTGAAAGGTCCTATTGGGACTTGCCCAGACAGAGCACATTGTCCAAGCACGGCTAATGTTATTACAGAGGCCTTGGAACTGGTCTGCTAATGAGAGCCAGACCTTTTCAGTATTGACACGACTATTTAAGGGCTAGAATCCAATCCAAGCCCTGGACCCTGTCTTCTGCTATCATAACTTATTTATGAAGCATGAAATAGCTGCCTGGTGACGCTCAGGCCTCACCATTAAGTATTACAGCTAGTATAAGTGTGATAGCTCATACTAAAGTGCCTCGTTCTCTGTTCTTGTGGTAAGGGTGATAAGATGGTGGAGTGAGAGAACATTTTTCAAACGGGCGCTGGGTTGACATTTTGAAAGCCCCACTTCTTTTTTCCCCCCTCGCTCTCACTTTTCTATTTATAAGCCGGCACTCCTCTGAGTATTTCTGTGAGGAAGGGATCAAAGGCGTTTTTAAATTGTGGCAGGGGTGGAAGGGTGACTTGCCAATAAAACAGGGGGGAATAGGAAAGCCGCTCGGTTCAAAAGCCAGATGTGGAACTGTTGACTCTGCTCCTAATTACATCTTTATACAGCATCACTACAAATGGTGCGATTCTGCACTTAGCCATCGTCTGGAGGCAAGCTGCACCGAATCTCACCCAGCAGTGTTGTGACTGGCTGTGACAAGCCAAATTAAGTCACAGCTAAACAGGGAAGAACATTCTGAACATGCCAAGACTTATGCGCAAGACAGGCTTCAACATTAACCATCATGGTGTGTTCGGATCAGATAGTAATGAAAAGCTCTAAGTGAAATACACAGCATTTTTCTTCATTTCTGATTGATTTGACGTTAAGACGATAGCTCTGATTTGATTCGATTGGTCCCCGATCATGCTCTGCTGGCGTGCCAGTTAACTCTGACGTGCAGTCACATACACTTTGTGAAGAGATGAATCATAGTTGTTCTTGTGTTTGGGGAACTTGCCATGTTTGTTTCTCTCGTCACTCCCTTCACGTTTGATTCTTGTTACGATCTGGAGAGCGTGACTTCAATGGGGGCGAATAAGCTCCAGCGGCAGGGTGCCATCTGCTATAATGGGACTTTTCATTGCCAAGTACTGAACCATGGCCTAAAGAGTACAGAGTATGTGAGTATCAGTTTAAGAGCTAGCGGGCCCTATTAGTAGAAAATATGCTTGGATAATAAATGGCATCTAAACTCATAGGATTTCTTCAAAACCATTTAAATTTATGGTTGGATCTTTTCAGGAAAAAACGTTCCAGTCTAATTTGCCTTTTTTTTTTTTTTTTTGAGTTCTCAAACTTGGGCACTTCGAATCAATTAGGCCTCTTTAAGGCTCATTAGCATATCCTGGATGAAGCACCTACACGGGTACTAAAATAAGCACACCAAAGTTAGCACCCTGCAATCATCTCCGGCTCCCTTTGCATTCCTGAGCACCGTTGCCTCGGCAACGTGGACCAAGCACAGACTGTGTGGAGTCGAGGTCACGTGACCCTTTGGGGGGGTGGGGGGTAGCAGGGTGGGTGGGGGCTAATGGGAGAAGAACGAGGAGCAGTGCTAGAGAGAAAAGTGGGGAAATGATTCAAGAAAGAATGAAAGAGAGGTAAATCTTGAGACAACTACATATGTCCTTCACCTCACTCAAGTTTCTTTTCATCCTTTACTTGTTCCCTCTCTCTCTCTCTCTCTCTCTCTCTCTCCCCCACTCTAGCTTCCCTATCTTCTTTCCCATGATCCTTTCTTCCTTCTTCTTTCCTAAGCATGAAGAGGCAAAGCAGCAGACGCATATTTTTGTTATCTGGCATCACCAGCAACTTTTCTTTTCTTTCTTTTTCTTTTTTTTTTTACCTCTAACGGAATGGCACGATGGAGGGAATCGAGTTTTTTTTTTTTTTTTTACAAATGACAAAACACACTATAATGCTTTGCCGCAACATGTCTGGCTATTCGTGGCCCCTTCACAGAACCAGAGAAAGGGCAGTGCATACATTATCCACTCTGCAAAAGGGCAGGCCGTGTTAAAACCCACAAACAGAAAGCAGAAGAGACTCGATTAACGACTTGGCCTGACCACGTGCCGTTTCGCTCTTTCTCTTTTGAAAAGTGGCCTGTCCCCCTCAGGAGGCTTTTATTTGCTCCCTAACCCTTCCACTTACTTCGTTACACGGCAAAGGAGAGAGCAAAACAACAACCTGAAGACTCTCTGACAAATACAAATCAGACCCATTATCAGTTCTGCACACTTTCGTCAAGCACAAAGGGGCATGCAGAGGTCGGGTGAAACAGAAAAACACATTTAATAGACTGAAAAGCGGCACGACCTCCGGTTTCCGTGGGTCACCTTTTGTTTTTTGGTTGTATTAATGCAGCAGGGATGAATTGGAAAAAATTGACCTTTTTGCATAATTGCGCTTTTAAATGAACAGTTGCCTGTTGTTGAATATTTTCTCTCATTATGAAGCACAGCGGGTAACCTCATACCTCCAACACCACCATACAAGGAAGCCAAGCTACAATTAGAGCCCTTATGATGAGATTTTAGACATAAATATGGATTTTTACATACAAACAAGAAAGGGTTTCAGAAATCGCAGATGATCAGGATGAAATTTCAGAACATATTAACAATTATAAGCCATTTTCTAAATAGATTCAGGACATATTAGTTGTTCGTTTAGCACATAAAGACATCCTGATGTATCGCACATAGCTACAATGGCTTAATGATGAATGTGTTAAAGCAGTTAGCTCCAGAGTCCCGCAGTCATCATTCAAAAGATGAACAGAAAACAAGATCTTTCAGGCAACTTGTGTGCCAAGACACCACAGTGCTCGTGTTACTTACTCTAAGCACGTACTTAGCATGTGACATGTTCTTTTCTCAAATCCTGCACAACAGACAAGCTGCTTCATTATTTACTCAGAAAATCAAATTCCATTTATATCCCTCCGAGCCAAAGGATATTACAAGGTGTGAAAATTAAGTGCAAAAACTAGGTTAATTTACATAGTTTGCATGATAAAGAACAGGTGGCCGGTGCACTGCGATGTAGGCAAACTCGTATGTGCGATGTAGGCAGTGTAGGTGAGACTGATCAGATCTGATGTCAATCCCTTTCAGTGTGAACAACACGGGGGCACATGGCACTCGGGCAGATTCGCTTTGCCCCAGCTGAATGTGTGTTGCAGATTTGCCTTAGCACAGTTTATATTGCAGATTCCAGACACGGCAGTGTGGTTTAGCCATTGGGCTTTTGTAAACCAAGTCTCTCTGCCTCTGCTGTGATTTGCAACATGTGCCTTGGAGTCTTGACTTGTTCCTTTTGCCACAAGGACATTTAGCGGTAAAAAAAAAAAAGCACACCCAATTCATTGCACTTCTCTAGCAACATCAATCAGGTCTGTGGCGAAACCTCAATCCTATGTGAGCGTGTGCGGCCTCAATTAACTTGCTTACTCGGGAAGCGACATGCACACAAAATCAATTCAGTAACCCTCACACACACACACACACACACACACACACATTAAGCAGGGTTGAAATTTGCCTGGTTCACGTGGAGAGGTCTCACTGAGGCTCGACATGTTTGTTCAATCTGCCCAAGGTAAACATCGCTGCCGGAGACTCGCGAGCACACTCAGGAACTCAGCAAATCTCCCAACGCCTACCGCCAGCAGCATTTGGGAGGACGAAAATAAAAAACAAAAAAGAGCCAGATGCAATCTGGGAGTAACAATTTTGGGTTTTGTAGCCTGGCTAAAGTTATCGCAGGTCTACCGGGACAAAATATCAAGCTCTTCCTGACACAGGAAACCTCGGAAAACGCGCCCGAGCTCCTACGTGGTTTGGAAAAAAAAGGCGAGGTATTTCTTTTCTTTTTTTTTTCCACACTAAAATACATACATAGCGAGACTAAATATAAAAGCCACACATCCCTGAGGGAAGAAAGCAGAAAAGAGGCACAGATGTGAAACTAGAATTAACAAGATGCTAGGCTAGAGAGGAAAATAGGAAACTGTGTGGCGCGTACCTTCCAAGCAAATTCCTATTTGGCAAACCCACTGCCCCCCAGCCCAAAACCCCCACCCTTGGAAGAGAGAAGCTAGCATGTAAATAAGGTGGAAAAGCCACAGAGCTCGAAAGGTGCAGTAGGTTTAATCAATCCCAGATGGAACGAGACCGGAGGAAATTGTGTCGTTCTGCTAAAAAGCAGCTGCCCAGTTCATTCTGTTTTAATGACTGCTTGCATTTTAAGCAGGTCTGATTCCATCAGGTTTAAAGCTTAGATTAACCAATCTGCAAAATGGCACATGTGAACGAATGGACAATATGGACGGAATCAAACACCATGTCTCATGCTGTTATAGTAAAATAATCAAAGACGGCGTGATGTAATGAATGTCCGGTCCAGAGTGCTGACGTTGGAAATGCTCAAAACTTCACCATATTGAAGATACCAAGTGCACCGCTATATCTGAAAGTGAATGCTTTTACAGTTCAACTAAGTGTGCAACATCACTTTACTATACTACACCATAGGTGAACCATAAACCTCTGCTCCTGAAAAAGTTCATTCGTTAACCCGTTATCTACACACACCATCAAAATCCCATATCTCAGTCAGACTAATCTCAAGCCCATTTGCTGTGACTTCCTTTCCGTTCTTTCTCCTGCGAGTCTAATCTGCCTCTCATGGGGGGATGTTCTTGGCTCATGCACATTTACTTTGCCACCAGCCCTAGTCGTGATCCCTAACAATGGGCCTTAGTGCAAGACAATTCCATCCCTGCTGGCACTTATAGATTACCGAGGTCATGGAGGGCAGAAGACCAGGTCAGGTGGGGGTGGGG
>JAOVVH010000040.1:11463134-11479058 GCA_028566435.1 Scorpiodoras heckelii
GTGTGTGTGTGTGTGTGTGTGTGTGTGTGTGTGTGTGTGTGTGTGTGTTTTAAAATGAAGCCTGAATTTCTTGCTAAACTTATTACAGTGATCTAAAGTTAAATTAGAGCTTCTTCCTGTATTCATAAAAAGATTCTTCGAGGTTTCTGTGAATATTTATGGGTTCTTCACTAAAAAGGTTCTACTTGGAGCCTTTGCTATAAAAAAAATGTCATCCAGAAGAATCCAGGCTTATTTTAAAGAATTATTTACTATGAGTAAAGAGCCTTCTATAATCTACACTCATAGAAGCTGAAGTTTCTTAAAGGTTCTTCGATTGGTTCTTTTTAGAACCTTTTCTGGAAAGGGAGCCCTAGCAGGAAACCTTTAAGGATACAAACTGGAGAAAGCATAAGGGTTCTGTAACTTTTTTAAAGAGATAGAGCTGTGTCTTGAAATAAATGTTCCTCAAGGATTGTTAAGGGTTGTAGAAGGAACCTTGGATCCTTTTCTCACATGTGAAGCCTGATTCTGGGTTTGTGTACCAGTTTAAGTCCTCGTATACTCTACATTCTTGGGAAAATAAAGTTCCTCAAGGGTTCTTTGGATCGCTAATGGTTCTAGATTCCTAACAGCGGTTTTTGAAACTTCACTGAACAGGAACCCCACCTCCCCACCCCTGTCTTGTAGGGTGTAGAGTTCCTCATTGGGTCCTTAGATTGCTAATGGATCTAGATTCCTAAAAATAGTTCTAGTTGGAACTAGAACGACTAGTTCTAAAGGGAATCCTAACACAAAGCATTTAAGGATATCCTTAGAGGAACAAACTGAAGAAAGCATAATGGTTCTGTAACTTTTTTAAAAAGATAGAGCTGTGTCTTGAAATAAATGTTCCTCAAGGATTATTAAGAGTTCTAGAAGGAACCTTGGATCCTTTTCTCAAAGGTGAAGCCTGATTCTGCATTTGTGTACCAGTTTAAGTCCTCATATACTCTACCTTCTTGGGAAAATAAAGTTCCTCAAGGGTTCTTTGGATTGCTAATGGTTCTAGATTCCTAATAGTGGTTCTTGAAACTTCATTGAACAGGAACCCCACCTCCTCACCCATGTCTTGTAGGGTGTAGAGTTCTTGCTGTCCATCCTCAGAAAATAAAGTTCCCTAGATTGCTAATGGTTCTAGATTCCTAAGAGTAGTTCCAGTTGGAACTAGAACCACATTTAAGGATATCCTTAGAGGAACAAACTGAAGAAAGCATAAAGGTTCTGTAACCTTTTACAGAGATAAGCCATGTCTTGAAATAAAGGTTCCTTGAAAATTATTAAAGGTTCTAGAAGGAACCTTGGATCCTTTTCTAAAAGGTGATGCCTGATTCTGGATTTATGTAACAGTGTACCTCCTTGTATATGCTACAGTCTCAGAAAATAAAGTTCCTCAAGGCATCTTTAGATTTCTAATGGTTCCAGATTCCTTAAACTGGTTCTAGTTTGAACCTCTTTTTTTGAAAGGGGAAACCCATTTGTCTAGAGTTATATGTAAACTGTTGAGTCCCCTTAAAGAACACTTAAGGGTTCTAGATTTAAGCTATTGTTCTAGCTGCCTAGAAATGGTTCCGCATGGAACCTTCATTGAAGAGGAACCTCCTCCACCCATCATGTATGGTGTACTTTAATTCAAACAGAGACAGAGACAAGAAAGGACAAATGAGGACCATGCTTCTTTAAATGGTCCTCACACATGTAATGGTTCATCACTGTCTGATCGAGGTTCTACTTATAAACCATCTACTTTGGTTCTACGTAGAAGCTGTAACGGTTATCCAACAACAAGCTACTCAGTATGTGTTTAATGTTTAATATCTGCAGAACCGCTGTCTGTAATTCTGTTAAAAGACTGTGGTTTGCATCGTTTTCATTACTTTATTATAAATACGTGGCTCAGACGTCCGTCGCCTCTTCACCGTTGCAGTTCTCCGGATTTGAATTCTAATTGGTTTCTGTGAGAAGCATAAAGGATTTAATTCAGAGAGGATTATTAGACTCATGCTTATCAGCGATACAAAACTTTCAGCGCTTATAAGTTATTTCCCCTGTGTAACACTGGAGAAACTAAACATTCAGCACTTTACTAGCATACACACACACTTCCAGAAGTTAAGCCCCTCCCACACACAAAAAAGGAACAACCTCAGGTCTGTATATGGGCATTTCCTGTTGCAAAATTTATCACACTAATGCGGCAGGGTGTCACTAGGCCACGCCCACAAGTGTTAACAGCAGCTACACACAATCAAGAGAAAAGAAGTCACCGTTTTAACGCATACTATGAATAATGTATCTATTTTTCCTAATTAATGAGTCTTCATATTGGATGTGTCGATTATTAATCACATTCTCTGCTTCCCGGTAACTAGCGTGATAAATAATGAATAAACGCCTGCCATTAGGATGATTAAAACTGAAATCAGGATCACGGCCTTGTGGTAAAAACCGGATCGGATTGTTAAAATCCGTTTTGTGTTTTGACAGCTTTTGGAGGAAAAAAGTGCCCCACCATCCATCCGTTCGTTATTCATGGCGAGAAAGATTGAGAGGAAGAAAAAAAGAGTCTAGGCCGGTGCTTAAAGAAGTGAAAATGTCAAACACCGAGCATAAAAATCTAACACATAAAGGTTAGCATGCTTTAAAACCAAACAGAGAGAGACAGAAAGAGACGTAGAGAGAGAGAGCAAATAGGGAAAACAGCAGACATGTAGAGAAATCAAAGTCATAAGGAGGGCTGAGGGCTTTGCTGCTTTTTGTACTTTAGATTGTACTGAATAGGACAGAAATATGTGGAGAGAGAAAGAGAGAGAGAAAAAGAAAGAGGGAGCATTTGATGCTGCTGCTGATCTGAATAAACGTGAACGCTGAGGGTAATCCGTTTTAGCCAGTTAGCCACCTGTTTCCTTTTCTCTATCACAACACTGACATTTTCTGATATTTTACCCAGATGGCGTGATGTGAAACCCGGTGAAGAAAACCCAAACTTTATGATGGAGTTGGGAATCGGCCGTGCTAACGAGGTGACCTGTATACTCGATTTAATATAATTTGTTAGCATAAATTAGCAGGAACTATAAGACACATGGGTGTTGATGAAGTCATGCTGATGAAGTTGTCTATGTACAACATGGAGCTTGAAGGAAAAGTAACAGATTGGCGTAACACTAGCATTAGCTAATTAGTAATGCTGTCAAACTAAACTTAAGAAAATTAACGCTACAAAAAATTTTTTTACAAAGATTAAAAAGTTACACAATGCTGAATGTTAGGATCTCCGAGCTCATTAGCTATCATAAACGTGAATAAAGATTGAAAGGAACAATGAAGATCGAAGAAATTGTAGCCGTTTTCCGGGTTGCTATATTGTTGCTATATTTATCAGTTTTATGAGCGACGGAGACGACAAAGGCGACGGATCCACATAACACGTACACAAACTCCTTCCTTTCCTTATGAAGGGGCGGGTCTCTGAGGTAAAATTGAATAAGACAAATACGTAGCAGCTGCATGACAGAATTTCCAGTGAAGTGATATACCCGTGTTCCCTCGCTCTCTACAGACTGTACAGTTCAATTTAAATAAAAAAACTGAAAAGACGTCAATCGTCTTTAATATTTCACTTTTATCAAATAAAGTCGAGTGAATAATGAGGCAACATTAAACAGTCATTTCTCTTAAAATAGACCAGTGATAAACGGCAACAACATTTTCAATGGCACTACGATGCTGACCTGCACGTACAACACAAATCACAATGTGGGGCTGTTTTGTCCAATGGGGGATGACATGGCGTACAAAATGAGCATAATAATAATAATTGGCTTGTGCTATTATATAATTAGCAGTTCATTTTTCTGAATGAATGAATAAGCCACTGCCTGCTCTTCTGTTATAGTACCAAAAGCACGGTTTTGTTCCTTTCTTATTTTTCAAAGACCCTTGACATCAAAGAAAAGAATAAATAAATAAATAAATAAATGAAATCAATAATTATAGTGCTAGAGGCTTTTTAGAATTTCCTTAAATGTAAAATGTTCCTTGCAGTTTTGAGTCACCTGAGAACTTTCTTAATCAAATAACTTTATTGCTTTACTTCAAAAAAAAATACAAAGAGAAAGAAACAATGAGAAGCAGAACCACTACACATTAACAGCAACACCAGGGAGGACTTTATTTCCCTCCCACTTTTACTCAAGTTCTAAGAGAAAATCCAATTAGGAAGCATTTGATGATAGTAACAAGCCTGGCTTTACAGTCCAGGACGTTCCTTAGAGGCTCCCCAGCGAGAACAGAGGACATTAAAGTGCTTTCAAGAGTACTCAGAAGCTGTTTAGCGAACGCTGATTATACCTTCAGTCTGCAGAGGATGAATCAGACAGACAGATCTGACATGACGGTGTAGAGCTGATTATCTGACCCTGATATCGCAAAGCTCTTGAGTTCTCGAAATCGGAGCAGTCAGAACGTGCTGATTAATGTTCCCTAACGGCATATCTGAGAGTCGTGCAGCTGAAAACCATGCGCTCATTCTAAAACATGTCTCATTCACAGGGTTGTGTAGTCATTGATATGGTGAAGTTTTCTGCAAGGAGTCGTTTATGTAACATTGATTGAAGAAGTCTCCAGTGTCAGCACTTAGTAACAGTCAGAAGTAAAGATCTCATGTAAATTTAAGTGTTTTAGCTTCAGGGTCCCAGGTTCCATACTGAGCTCAGTAATCTGTATGGCTTTCCTCAAGGTTCTCCAGTTTCCTTCCAAAGTATTCCCAGGATGGGTTTGGGTCCACCTCCACCAGGTTCCATCCTGAGCTCACTTGTCTATGTGGGTTTCCTCAAGGTTCTCCAGATTCCTTCCAAAGTATTCCCAGGATGGGTTTGGATCCACCTCCACCAGGTTCCATCGTGAGCTCAGTTGTCTATGTGTTTTTCCTCATGGTTCTTCAGTTTCCTTCTAAAGGATTTCTGAGGATGTGTTTGGATCCACCTTCACCAGGTTTGTTTTCCAGGTTCCTTCCAAAGTAATCCCAGGATGTATTTGGATCCACCTCCACCAGGTTCCATCCTGAGTTCAGTTGTCTATGTGGGTTTTCTGCAAGGTTGTCCAGATTCCTTCCAAATTATTCCCAGGATGTATTTTGATCACCTCCACCAGGTTCCATCCTGAGCTCAGGTGTCTATGTGGGTTTCCTTCCAAAGTATTCCCAAGATAGGTTTGAATCCACCTCCACCCTGACCAGAGTAAAGAAAAAACCTTGGCATTTGGTTTACTTATAGAAAAAGGGGGTTCTTTGAAGTGCTTCTTGCTTTCTGACAAGGCTTTCTTTTCTTTATCACTGAAGGTTCCTCCAGAATGACAGCCAATGGAAATTTAAGGGTTCAAACAATTCTATGGCTTTTTTTTATTATTAATATTTAATGGTAGCAGACTCTGACCTTTGCACTCTTCTTTGGATGGAAATTTTAGCCAAGAAACAACAAATTGGTTTGTTATTGGAGAGGACAAGGTCTTGTCAAGCTGTTTCTTAATTCAGTTCAAAAGCATCTCTCTTCTCTTCTCTCACGGCCAACATAACGTCAATGTTTCATGTCTCACGTAACGGAGAAGACACCATTTCCCCTTCATTAGCACTTTACCAAATGGGAAACGGTTCCTTTGAAAAGCAAAGCTTTGCAGTGAGGAACCCGAAGCCAAGACTCTCGAAACTCCATTCCTTCAGAAGAGTAATCATCTGAGAGATTAGAAAAAAATCACAGTCCATAAGAGAGTTTTGGAATCCAGTGATAAGATAGAGCTCACTCAGACCGTGAAACATAAAATAGCTCTGGGAAAAAAGGAGAAGCAAAAAGGGGCGACGACTCTAAGAGTTCTTCACTGGGTACTCAAGGGCAGATTGTGGTAATAAAAATCCTTTAAAATCCTTTTAAAAATAAAGAGATTCAAGTCACAACATGGAGTGAGTTTTATAAAACTCTATTGGCTATTATATAATATGAATATTTTTTATACATTACCCAGAATGTACCCAGATCTACTCCTGACAGTACTGCATCTCTACCCAAAAAGAGTGATGCAGCACTGCTTTAGTCCTTTAGTCCGTCCAGTTCTTTCACCTCCTCATTGGTACCATCTGTTGAAAAACATCATGCTAAAACCTCCATCAGCAGCATCTCGTAGATCTCTGGTTCCATCTTGAGCTCAGGTGTCTATGTGGGTTTCCTCAGGGTTCTCCAGTTTCCTTCCAAAGTACACTCAGGATGTTTTTGGATCCACCTCCACCAGGTTCCATCCTGAGCTCAGGTGTCTATGTGGGTTTCCTCAAGGTTCTCCAGTTTCCTTCCAAAGTACACTCAGGATGTTTTTGGATCCACCTCCACCAGGTTCCATCCTGAGCTCAGGTGTCTATGTGAGTTTACTTAATGTTCTCCAGTTTCCTTCCAAAGTATTCCCAGGATGGGTTTGGATCCATCTAATCCCTGACCAGGGTAAAGAAAAAATCTTGGCATTTGGTATGCAGAAAATGAGTTCTTTTAAGTGCTACTTGGAAACCTTTCACACACATCCATAACTTCTGCACCAATCAGAAATCCAATGTTCCTTATTTGAAGGCAGCATCATGTCAAACCACAGTGCTATCAGTCTTCACCCAAAGTTTTGTGAAAGTTTGTGCCAGCCACTTTGTGTGAGAAATATATATTTTAATAATGTAGTAATTTTTTAAAAAACCCAGTATATTATGGGGGAAACAGTGAGGCAACATTCATGCAATGAAAATGTCCTACATGCAAACATTCCATATATTAAGCCTTAAAAAATTAAAGCTTTGCATATCGAAACCATTATTTATTTATTTATTTATTTATTTATTTATTTATTTATTTATTTATTTATTTATTTAATATGTGAATCCAGTTTGCCAGAACACAGTGTGTACATGCACGTTTCCATTACCGGAGCCATTTCATAACCTCTCAGATTCCCAATCCGACAGGCCTCACTACTCCCCCGGGAATCTCATGAATAAAAATGAGCCCATTAAAGCATTTTAAAGTTGCCATTTCGCACACACGCGCTGCTCCGTTCATTACCATGCAAATGAGGGCCGGCCCACGTCAGTAAATAGCCAAGGCAGTGATGAGACATGGGAAGATGTTTGGATAGGAAATTTTCTCTGCAACGTACACCTCCCTATCATCAAACTCCCGTCCAGGAAAAGGAGGGCATCCGTTCTTTAGATTATTAGCTCATAATTTACTGGGATTTACGATTAAAGTCAATTTGAGCAATATGACTCACTTTATTCTTCTGGAGAATTCGTTCAAATGAATCAGAAGTTTGAGTTGAATTCATTCACAGATTTGATCGTAGGTCACTCACAGGGGCGTCAGAAGCATTTTTAATGTTGGGGGGACACACTGTGGGGGAAATTTCAATGAATTAGAAGCCCTTTCAGTGGTATGTGTTTTTTTCCTATCGATCAAGTGGAATGGATTCTTTCGCGAAGCAACAGAAACAGCGCTGAGTGAACTAATATTTTATGTTAAATGTGGCGGGGGGGGGGGGATTTGTCCCAAACGAATAATTATGAAATGTGAAGGACACACACACATACACACACACTTTTGATTCTTAGTTTTGAGGTTTTTTCATTCTTAGTTTTAAGCTTTTGATTCATTTCTTCAAATTGACTCATTCGATTCACTTAAGAGTCGTTCTAAAGAGTCAATCGTTCATGAATCAGAGGATGGTCATATCAGTTGGAGCTGTTTGTTATGAATTACACACTTGTGTTTGTACGTATAAATCCCACCTCCATAGCCAGTTTATCCAATTATACAGTCGACTCCATAACTATTGGCACCCTTTTATGTACAGGAGGGAAAAGAGGAAAAAAAAACTAGACAAATTATATTTGACACAATTTCTGAAAATTACTCTTAAAAATCTTGTCATTTAATCATTTGAAATGTTGCTATGTCTGAATTCTTTCAGACGTATCCAAACGCAATTCAAACAAATTTTCATCCTTGAAAGATTTTGAAATCCCTGAAGAGTTCCCAGGAACATGAAGTAATTTTGTGCACAGTGTCACACAGCAGTACTCCTCATTAACTCCTCAGTCTACTCCAAACACTCTATTTCCACACACACACACACACACCTGCCAACACCTCAGAAAGTGGAAACCGATCAAGAGAACCAGGCAGTGGAAGATCAAAGTCTCCCACACACACACACACACACACACTTCCAACCTGCAGCAGATTTACAGGGTGAAAAGCTCTCCTGTTTCCATGTTGGAGAAACAGATTGGGGTCCAGGGGTGGCCTCGAGTCCATCATCATCAGCAAGTCATTGTTTATTTCACACACACACACACACACACACACACACACACACACACACACACACACACACACATCACCTTAATTTCATCAAAGACGCAGAAGCATCAACACGGGATTTAATCACCAAAACACTCCCAAAACCCAAAGCAAAAATAAAAAGAAAAACTGCCTTGAGTCAGCAAATAAATCCGCACTGATCACAAACACTGAGACTACATGGATAAAAACGATGGTTTAAAAGACGGCCATGTTTTTAAATAATTCAGCTGCTTCATCTACTCGAAGATCAGCTCCTGTAACGAGATCTGTAACCATGGTAACAGCATTTATAACTTATCAATGACTATGCTGTACGTTAAGATAGAAAGATACTTCGTCATTGTAGAAACTTTATTTTTGCTTTTTTCAGGAAATCAGAGACTTTATCAACAAAGCATACGCTTTATTTTTCTTTTTTCTTCTTTTTTTTTTTTTTTTTTAAAGTTTTTCACAATTTTCAAGGTTTTTTGCCCAGAACTTTTTCTGGAATTCATGACCCCTTTCCAGAAACTCAGCAGAAACTTTTATGAAAAATGTATAAAAAAAAATCCAGGACCTCAAACTTTTTCATCTTTTTAAGATTTTTCCAAAATTTTTCATGAGTTTTCACAACTCATCAGCAATTTTTTTTGAGGGACTCATTATCTTTGATAGAAATCTAGGAACCTTTTCATTTTGTGACATTTCAGTTTTTCTTAAAATCCAGGATTTTTTCAGGAACCCAGGAACTTTCTTAAGAACGTTTTCAACCTTTAGAGCTACTCACGAACGTTTTCAGAACCGTATAAACTTTCATCAGCGCAGGAGGATTTTAGGAACTTGGGATTCTTTTCATGAACCCAGGAAGCTGGTTAATAATTTATCAACCCTTAAAACAAATCTGGAATTTGTTCAGGAACACAAAAACATTTTAAAGTATTCCAGAACTTTTTTTTTTTTTTCAAAACATCCTTTTTCTGAAAGCCAGCGAATGCATGTTTAAAAGCAGGTCAGGAAATTTTTCAGAAACCCAGAAACCCAGGTTTTTAGAACCTGGAAAGTTTTGCTGGAAGTCAGAAATCCAGGAAATTTTTCAGTGCAGAATGTTTTTACAGAAATCCAGAACTGTTTTCATCAACCCAGGAATCAATTCATTGTTCAGGAATTGTCATTTCTTGAGGAAGCCAGACATTTTTCCACAAACTCGGGAAACACTTTCATAAAACAGAAGAACTTAAGAAGGAACTGTTTCTAGAAATGTTAACAATTCTTGACCTTTTTTTATGGAAAGCAGCCATGTGCAAACTGTTCAAGCAACTCAGGAAACCCCGAATGTTTTAGGAACTCAGCAGGACCTGGTTCCTGGAAATCTGTAACCTGGTTAAAATTTGTTAGTTCTTTAAAGAAAGCTATTTCAAAAACTCAGGAATTTCAACCAATCAATTACTCTAGAAGTCATTTACAACCTAGAATTTATGCATGTCAGGGACTTTTTTCAGGAACTTCATGCTTGGCGTTATATTAATCCATCAAAAACCCAAAGCTAGCGAAGTCCACTCAGAACAATGTGTTATGGGATTTATAAAATTATTCTTGTTCCAGATTTTTGCTGTTGTTAATTTACTGCACAGGCCTGCAAAGCACCGTAACTGTTGGAGTAGCACAGCTACTGTAAATACACTAAAAGATGAGCGTGTAATATTAGCGTTAATGCCAATAACAATATAGCTTTATACAATATATGTATATATTATACAATACAGTATATTGTATAAGTGACAGGATTAGTGTGAGTCCTTAGATTTTTTTTAATTCCTCAGAGAATTTTCCTGAGACAGAGCTGAAAGCTTATTGTCTGTTAAAAAATGTGTCGTGGATAAATTGCACATATCACATAGTGGCATTTTAGCCATCGCTCATCCTGATAATGCACTCCACTGTCTAGCTTGTGAGATTAGTAACACTTGGATGCTAATAGCCCCATAGTTCTCAGTTTACGTCAATTTAGATAGATTTTGCAGCTGAACAAATCCTTCAGCATCGATTCAGCAGCCGTTCTCTCTGATGCCCGTGTTCATTTCACGGCTGCCAGGGGTGTGATCGGTCGCGCTGAAACGAAGCCGCATTTCAGACAGGAAGCTTCAAATAGACTCGAAGAGCAGAGACGCTGCTCACTACGCATACATTTCCAGTCCTCTTAGCTGTTAGAAATGACAATTCAGGACTTCAACCCATCAGCCGTGCAGAAAAATGTGAAAACGTGGTAGGGAAGGATCAAGCCGCGTCCGGAACCCGTTTTTGTATGTAATGCTAGGTCATGTCCAGTACAAACGTTTGACCAGACGTCTTTTTCCTTCTGAACTATTGAGCCACGTCCAAACTGAACGTTCACACATTCAGAATGAATGTTTGCATCGAATTCCGCTTTCAAGTCATACCTGAAACAAATGATTGGATAGATAGATAGGTAGGTAGCTACCTTCCAGTTTAGAAAGTGTCGAGTCCTGTCTGAAACAAACGGTGTAACAGAATGCTCCTTCTGCATCATGACATCGCGTCATGTCTGAAACAACCGTTTGCGACAAACCACTGCTACGTTCTAAAGCTTGTCTGAAATTTACGTTTACACCGAATGTACAGTTTTGAGGCATAACGTCCGTCCACCACCACCCAATCTCCTCATACAGGTCCGTGTCTGCTTTTGCATCGCGAAACAATTTTGTTTTGTTGAATTCTGACACCTCAGTGTTCCAAATGATGTAAAACTCTATCCCGGTGGTCATTTGGATCTTGTACAGGACCTGATTATCTTCCACCTCCTGTGCGTCAACGATAGAGGAGATGAATTAGCCCGTCGTTGGCACCGAAGATAAACATGTCTTTTGTGTTCGCTAATCTCCCTGGTGGGATTTTACAGCTTTTTTACAAGCCATTCATGGCTGCTGGCCCACGGTACATTTTATAGCTGGTGCAATAGCAACAGGCCAGAGAGGAAAATCAACAGTGTTCTGTTTTAGCAACTGGTTAGCATGTCCTGAAGACCAAAGTCTTCCCTTGGAAATGTTTTAAGCTGTTAGTTTTACCACTTAGTGGTTAGGATGCCATGTTGCCTATATGTGCCATCCATCCATCCATCCATCCATACATCCATACATCCCTCCATCCTTCTGTGTGTTTTGGTTTATTTGAACATTTTATTATGCTTAGCTAGCAGGGAGGTCTATCAGGCAAACCCCATAAAGAGGAAGCCAAAGACATGAGCAACCTTCTGGATCATAACATTCTGATATACACGGAAACGACATCAACAACAGGTTGATTATGGTGTTAACGATAACATTAAAAAAAAGTATTAAATGCAGAGAATATGATTAGGTGAAATGAGAAACATCACGGTCAGATTCGTGAGTTCGGGAATGGAACAGTTCACGGTACGGCAAAGAAAACTCCATCACCCTGACAGGAGAAATGCAATTAAGAGATAACATTCAAACAGATAAAATGTGTGTATTGGGGGTGGAGGGGGGAGGGGTAGAGAATAAGCCATGTGTGTACAGCAATAATCAATATGCTGCACACTTTAAATGGATTCTCACCAGCTTTCCTAGGTACCATGGGATTTTTGTGTGTGTGTGTGTGTGTGTGTGTGTGTGTGTGGGAGGAAATATGTACCTGGACAATGAACGTGATGTCAAAAGATTTGTCTACTTAGAGAGAGAGAGAAAGAAAGAGAGAGAGAGAGTGAAGGAATGAAAGGAATCATGTTCCGTCTATCTATAGAGAGAGATGTTCTTTTTCTTTTCTCCTTTAGGACCCTTGAAAATCCACATTTTCAGTAATTGAAGGTTGTCGAAGAACTATTAGCTGCCTCAAATGCACTGAGCTGGAACAAAGGAGACCTGGAGACAGGCAGGAAGTGTGCAAGAGCGAATAGATCTACAATGTTTGAGCATATGATGTTTGAGAAAATATGATATCGCCTTGCATATTCAGTATACTAATATTAAATCCACAGAACAGTGTGATGTAAATGTACTAAATAACACATTAACACAGTACCTAGACATTATCCAGCCTGTAGTGGTGTGCTAATTAAAGTGTTTAGAGGATAAACTTGCAAACATCAAAAATACACACGCCAAAAACAGAACAGAAGAATCGGCTAATAGCTCATCCTTGGTTGATGCACCGGAATGCAAAAAGACACATTATTCATCAAACACACCCTAAACCATGTAACAACTCTACAAAAGTCCCAATGAGGAAATTAAAACAACGTTGTTAGCTGGCAAAGTTAAGAACTGATCATTCGACCTGGACACCAGATTTCAGCACTTAATCAACATTTCCATTACAAACATGCTGGAATTCAATTTTTGCTAATTTTTTAAAGGATTTGTAGTCACTGATTATGTGGCCCGGTGGTAAACACACTTCTGTCCCAACGTTTCTTCAGGCATCAATTTCTACAATTGTTTCTATTTAACAAATCGAATTAAGTTCGTCATTGAAAACACTGAAAATCTTTTTTTTTTTTTTGGCCTGTTGTCTGTTAAATAAAGCTTCAAGTGAATTATCAAAGCAAATTACAGATTAAATTTTTTTTGCAGTTTTAGAAAGTGTCCCAACAATTCTCGAAATTTCTGGGGTTTGTAATAAAATAATATTAAAAATATTGTAAGGTTTTAAACTAATATGACTATCTATATGATATGAATATGAATATGACATCTAGTGGTTAGCCTTATTTATTTATTTAATTATTTATTTTAACATGTATTTATTTTTTAAATATGTGTTTGATAAAATGTATTTCTTAAATATATTTACTTATTTATTTAAAATGTTTTTATTTTCTATATTTCTTTTTTATTTATGAGTTAATTAATTAATTTGTTTATTTAAAGTGTGTTTTTATAAATTCATTTATTTATTTGTTTGTATTATTTATTTATTTTCAATATATAGATTTTTTTAAATGTATTTCTTTTTACATATATTTATTTATTCTTTATTTATTTATTTACAATCTGTTTATTTGTTTATTTTAAATGCATTTATTTTTAAAATTTATGTGCTTGTTAAAATGTTAAAATTTATGTTTAATTTTTTTATTCATTTCTTTATTTGTTTGGTTGGTTTAAATGTATTGGTTTTTAAAAATGCTTAAAACACATTTATTTATTTATTTAAAATGTTTTTATTTGTCTGTTTGTTTGGTTTAAATGTATTATTTATTTATTTATTTATTTATTTATTTATTTATTTATTTATTTATTAGGAGTTTGGGGTTAGTATTTAAGGATTTTTAGTCATTGGTTAGGTAATGTTGTTAATATTTTAACAAATGTCATTTAGATTATTTTTGTTTCTTTGTTATATGTTACTTACATATTATTAAAACTGAATGGTTTTAATGGTTAGTTATTGATAATTAATGCCATAAGTAATAATAGTTGACGGAACCTGAACATATAAACAGAATCTTATATTTAATACATAATATCTAGTAGATACTTTTGCACAAGCTACTATGAATATTTATTTAATGACTTTGCAAAAGCTTAAATAAACATTTTTTTCGCAAAAATACCAATAAAATCGAATTTTGTGAAAATTAACGTGTAGAAAAACAAAGCTACAATGCGAACAAATCCACAATCACGACACCACCGTTACATGACATAGAAAGAGACCTGCAGCTTTGCTTTCTAACGTCATAGAGTAATGTTTTCTCTTTAAATAAAAGCAGTCGATGCTGGAGCTGGTGAGAGTGTGTCGTCGTGAGCCGTTTGCAGGATTGCGAACGATTAGCTGTCTGGAGCGTAGAGTTCAGGTGATAAAACGGAAAGCGAGCAGTGCAGCGAGAGCGTGCTCAGCTCTTTGTGAAGGCGTAAATCTGAAGCCGAGATGTGAGGCAATCAGCAGAAACACAACCACACTCAAATACACACATAAACACTGAGAACACACTGAGTACTTTCATTAAACTCCGAACAAGCAATTCAGTCTCACACAAAATTCTCATTATGAGAATATATGAAATGATAATTATAGTTATGATTGCGAACTCCACCCCTCAGCCTAATATTAACCCTTATATAAAACCCAAACAAAAACAAATCATACACATGGCAACATCTTGTCTAGCAATGTGGTGAACAATTGAATGAAGAATATGTCGGATTCCTGGTTTTTCAGGCTGTCTTGCCCTTACAGTGGTCTACACTTGGAAATAAAAGAGGACGGAAGAAGCAGAAGGCCTGGGAGACGACGATAAGGTGAGGACTGCTAGCATTAAAGCGTATAAGATAAAACAGAGCGCTTGCTTTATTCACATCCCTGCACATCATAATAATAAAACAATACTACTGCCATAACTGAGCGCTGACTGATAGCAGCACTAATACACTGGAATCTTTTTTTTTCTTCAGCTGTACAAATTTGATAGTTCTGCAAGCGTGGAATTATTGCTGACAGACTAAATTTATTTTACGCTGCATTTCTGTATCCATACCATTTCATTTCCCTTTCACATGCTTGAGGCGTATCGGTTCACACAGTGAATTAGCAGGAGATTAGAAAATGGAGTCCCTGCTACGGTTTTGGGGTTTCAGATGAAAAAACGGGTCGCGCTGATAAAGATTGGATTATTTGATAAAGTTCTGACCTACTCGAGTGTGTTTTCAGGGCAGAATAAAGAAGAGAAAAAAAAGTAAAGGAAGTTCTTAGGAAGTTAAAAGTTGAAGTAGTAAACCAAAAGAAAACTACAGAGATTCAGGATATTCTGATGGACATGTGGTCATGTGACTTACCCACTCGATGTTTTGTTTCTGTTGGTGTCCAAAAAGCTATAACAATAAATACACATATTTACAGGCAGGTTATGCAGATGGTGAGCGTCCAAATAAATCTAACAAAAATCTATGACATTGCACGAATAGCTCTACTTGTAATTATTGCATTAATCACTGGTTAAAAAAATGGCTTCCACACTCATTTTATACACCAGCACATGGATAGAATAGCACATGATCCAGTACAGGCTACTATTTTCTTCACTTTCTGAAACTTAATTCTATTTGTGATATGTAAACAAATTTTGAAATTGATGTTTGCAACACACTCAAAAAAAGTTGTGACAGAGGCAAAATAAGGCTGAAAAAGTTCTACAAGTAACACTGTTCTGGAAGATTGCACAATTATCTGTTTAACTGGTAACAGGTGAGATCATCAAGACTGAGTATAAAAGGAGAATCCACCAAAGGCATAGTCTTGGTCGTGATTCATGGTCGTGATTCATCATGTGCCAAACTTCATGACAGAATTGTCAGTCAGTTCAAGTACCGTATTTTCCGGACTATAAGGCGCACCTAAAAGCCTAAAATTTTCCCAAAAATCGGACGTGCGCCTTATAATCCGGTGCGCCTTATACATGTACTGAGTTCCAAAATCTATAAAAGTATTGTTGTAAGACTTTGGTAAGCGCTCCGCTTCACTGACTGTCGGTCCATTTCCGGCTGACGCAGGGACGTAATAC
>JAOVVH010000040.1:11563616-11579754 GCA_028566435.1 Scorpiodoras heckelii
CAGAGAGAGAGAGAGAGAGAGAGAGAGAGACTCACTGATTGTTTGGAGTTCATGTGTGTGTGTGTTGAGGAGGCCCATGGCTCGGCGGGAGGATGAGCGAAGGTGCTGAGCAAGTGAGCGCTGCAGAAGTCTCCACCTCATGGGCTGCGCCATCCTGATCTTTCTGTTCTTCTATAATGTTCCACCGAGTTCTAGAGCTCCTTATCCTTTACCTTCACTCGTTCTTCTTCTCTCCTGCTCCTGTTTCTGTTCCTGTTCGAGCGCGCTGTACTGCAGTGAGCATCAGCACACCGGCCTCAGATTTACTGCAGCAGCAGCAGCAGCGTGTGTGTGTGTTTGTGTGTGTGTGTGTGAGAAAGTGAAAGCACTCTCAGGCCGAACAGCCTCTGCGGTGAAAGCTACAGTACAGTGATAATCTACATCTCTCTCTCTCTCTCTCTCTCTCTCTCTCTCTCTCTCTCTCTCTCTGTCTCCCTGTTCATCACTTTCTATCTGTCTGTCTCCCTGAATCGCAATCTAAATGAAATCTCTGTGCAAAATAAGTAGGTGAATCATGTGAAACACAAGAATATTCATTTAAACCTGGAAACATGGGGGAGGGGGCGGGATAGAAAATACGGACTGATTGCCATTAATTGCAGCAGGATGTAAGGAATTTCTTCGCATGTTGTTGACTCTCATAGAATGTAAAAGAATGTTATAGAACATTATGTGCCAATGCCAACCACACACACACACACACACACAAACACACACACAAACACACACATTTATGTCTGAGCAGTGTGTCATTTGGTAGGAACATTCCATTCCTGTGTTGATTTCATCAATAAAGTTCATTCAGCTGCTAGAGAGAGAGAGAGAGAGAGAGAGAGAGAGAGAGAGAGAGAGAGAGAAAGAGAGAGAAGAAACCCTGTGGTTCTCGAATCCTTAAAACCACCCCACTCCGACTCCCAGCTCAGCGCCACACACACATCTTGGTGTCTCCTTTCCCACCCTGTCTGACCAGCCGGGCTATAAAAAGAAGTCGGACTATAAAAAGACGAGGAACAGGGAAACATTTTTAGCATCCTTCACCTGTAGGGCAGTGTGTGTCTCTTATTTACTCTGCCATGAGAAGAAAACAAGCGATAAGGATGAGGACTCGGTGTACAGGAAGTGGGGAAGTGTTACAGTGTGTCAGTGAAGAGGGAATGCTGTGTGTGTGTGATGGCATGCTCACAATGAAGCAGCCTTGAGCATCTCATTTCTCCACCCTCGTTAGATCCTGAGTGGATCCTCTGATGGTTCATTAAGCCACAAATTAAAGCTGAAAATTTGTTTACATTACAGACCAGAGACAGCAGAGTAGGAGATATTAAAAACATATCCTCAACATTCTTCATTTTTGTTTACAGAATGCCAGATTTTTTTTTGTTCATGATAAACCATGTTGCAATTACAATAGATGAGATAGCAAGAAGACAGACGATAGCTGAGAGACACAAACAAGGGCAGAGCAGATCGAATGAATCATAAGCCTCAGCTAAATCGAGATCTGCCGTGTGTGCGGCCAGTCAGAATCAGAGATAACGGCAGGAAAGCCATGTGGGTGCGATTACTCTTACATACTTCCTCATCCATTACATGGGAAGTTCACGTCCTTTCCTTCATATCGTTACCGTGAAATAAACATTTCAAAAGTAGGCTGAAGAAGGTGGCTAAAAATAAGTAGTTCCCCAGGGGTGGAGCTTGGGACTGAACATGTTTCCCTGAAACAGGGAGAAACCCCAAATATTACAGCTCCAAGAAAACACATAATTTCCAGAAATGCTGACCAAATGCAATTTAACACTTATTTCCACGATATAACACGCGCTACACATCCTGGTTTAACGGAAACACTGCGAAGAAGTGTTTGGCAGAATTTAAAATCTGATCTGTGCCCTTATAAAGCTTCTTGAATGTACCAGGAAGTCAAAAAAGATCATATGCCCAGACCTGCCAAAGCCAAATAGAGCAAACACAGGGGTGATGTTTTCAAACAGGAGAGCAAACAGCATTTTTTTTAAACCATGGTATTTTACCATGGTTACCATTAAAACATATGTAAAGCGTTAAATCTGACACCTTTATGTCCATTCTATAGCTATGTTTTTTCCCCCACATCAACTTTATCATATACTTAGACTTCACCGATCCACATGAAATCCAGATGTGGTATGGTGCAGTTGCCCTTTGTGCTAGCACCCCCTTGAAGTGGGGACACTTAAAGCAATTTTTGGGCTAATAACTCAAATACCGTCTTGCCTAAAATTGTGCACTTTTTTATGGCAGGTTGTCCTCTAGAAGGCACATTACATTACCCGAGCTCATTTGAGGAGTAAGGCCGCCTAGTGAATAGTTCAAATCAAAAATCGTGCACTTCACTAGCCAATATCTTGGGATGTAAAGTGTCAAACTTGACAAAATTTTACACCCCAAATCAGTACTACATTCTTTACACGCATACCAAATTTAAAGAAATTTCATCCATAGGGGGCGCCGCATTGCAACGGACACCTATCTCAAGAACTGCAGCAATTAAGCATCACATGAAAGCAAGATCGTTGCATCTTTCAAGTGGGAAATATCAGAAAAGGTCATAACATTTACACAAGTGTCAATCGTTCCAGATAGAGACATATATCAATCAGCTCATCTGCCAAATTTATTTAACTAGTAGCCGCTGGCGTTGATGTTAAAATGGTATGTTTGGACATGTAAAAAACAAAAGAAAAAAAGACTTCGAGATTGATGATCTTTCCAGTTCTTGGCAACACAAGGATGTGTTCCTGGAAACTGAGGCTATCCCAAGATATTCCTAAGAGCACCCTAGAGTGATAAAATACTTCCCCGCTACCTCCTCCACCTTTCCGTCTATAGACAGCATATCATGTAAACATGTGTTACGCTTAGGTGTCCACTTCTTAAATAATGAGCTCTCTGGGTGAAAGTTCAGTCGAGGCACTGCTATCAAGAGATGGATGGTGACTACTGTGCTTTTTTTATGCAGTTGCACTTTAGGCTATTTAAAGAGCAGGCCAAGGCCATTGTTAGCCTCCACCCAATACCGGTTTGTTATTCCTGCTGCAAGATGCTTATGCAGAAATAGACTGTTCTGGCCCAGTCTTACAAGGTTGCTACTAGATCTGAATTGTCAAATATTACGTGGTATATCACTGCCATGGGAGTATCAAGAGCTGAAATTCCTGTCAACCCTGTCTGCAAAGCCGCCAGCATGTTTGGTATGTCATGGTGCTGACGATCATTCAGGCATCACGCATCATACCAAGAACCATGCACATCAGATCCCTTCAAAATTAAATGCATCCCCTTTGCAGAACCTTGACCATTTAGCCCACTAGTATCTAAGTTTTTTTCATAACCATTTTTTTCATTCTGATTCAAATTAAACAGTTACTATTATTATTGTTATTAAACCCTACCTTGTACCCTGGTACATTTCTGTCCAATCAAGACCCTTTTCAACTGATCCTAATCAACCAGACTTTTCTACACCAGACCTGCATCTGAGAACCTTGCTAGAGGGGTTAGTAATGTTCCCTTTGTTCTTGCCTTGGTTCCACTCAGTGGTTGGAGGAGTGGGGGCAATGGGGGCAGAAATGCTCAGAAGGAACCCACACATCAAAGCGCTTTGGGATTCCGAAAGAAAAGCATGGAGTGGGGGTCTATTGCAACATTACTGCAGGTACCCAAGACTGCAGCAGGTGGGTATACAACTTCATTGTTGTCAGAACAGCACTGGTATTTGTATTATGATTTTGTAGACCTGCTTGTGAAGGATCAGGATCTGTCCCAGCAGGTAATGGACTGAACAAGGTGGTGTCAATCACCAATTAGACAAAATTTTCCCAACATCATTGATTTCTTATAACTTAATTCATCTTGGTCGGGTCATTGTTTAGGATTAGGATTATGAGGATAATCTGGCCGCGGATCTAGGATGAAAGGTAACGTCTAATCAAAAACAAACACCATGAAGATCTGTAAGAAGGCAGAGCTGCTGCTACCCTCCCAACATGGTTTTTATTTCCTTTCCTTTATTCTGTGGTCAGTTGCAGTCACCACTCAACCTTTTCTGTTTCTTGTTTCTTTCCTGTCTCACCATCCAAAGAGAGAACAGTGGAATTTCCTGCCCTTAACAAATAGGTCCAGGAGGAACAGGAAGTGAGGATGCAGTTTATAATAGCAGAGAGAGAGAGAGAGAGAGAGAGAGAGAGAGAGAGAGAGAGAGAGAAGAAGAGAGAAGGAGAGAGGAGGAGAGAGAGAGAGAGTAGGTGGAATTCAAACACACCTAGTGTTTAGGGCTTTTTTCCTAGCTTCCATTTTCACCACAGTCCTTCAGAGGGTTCCTTGAGGGTTCTTTGGCTGGTTAAGCACTATGGCCTTACAAAAGGTGCACAAACAAATCTTAAGAGATAAGAGAGAAGGACAGACTAAAGAACCATTGCAGTGGTTCTTGAAAAGGGGAGCATACTCATGGGGTCTCTGATCTGATATTTTAGTGGAAATCACAATATTCTGTTATAAAAATGTATTAATATATTTTTATATAGCTGGCATAATGATGCATAGAGTATCATTGTCACCTCACAATCCCAGGATCTCTGATCTAATCCTGAGCTTGAGGTAATATCAGGATGTTCTCCTTTTGTCCATGTGGGTTTCCTCTTGGTTCTTCAATTTTCTTCCACCTCCCAAAAGCATGTACCGTAGGTGGACCGGTGACTCTAAATTGCCCCTAGGTGTAAATGAGTGTGTGATAGTGTGTGACTGGTGCCCTGATATGTACCGGCACCCCATCCAGGGTTTATTCCAGCCTCGCATCCAGTGTTCCAGGGATGCCCTGGATGGGATACCCACAGCCATACAGACCAGGGTAAATTGCTCACTGTAGTTGTTCTTATAGTTAAAGGTTTGACTGGTCAGTAACTAAAAACCTATTCAACCTTTAAAATCCAGCACTGGAATGTCTTTCCTCCTTTTCTCCATTCTTGGGGCCACTGTGTCTTAATCTGTCACAGGTTTTTACAGGTCTATGAAATTTATTCTACTGTTAAAGTAGTTCCTCTCTGCAGAAAGTTTGAGAACACTTGATTTAGATTCCCAGATGGGACTCAGTTTTACTTGGTGGACCTTATTGATCATGCCGCCTTATTGCACATTATCATAAACCATTAATGTTGACCCGGAACAATTCTACTTATCATGTTAACTAGACTGTCCACCCTAACCTTAACAAAAGTACCACATCTCAGTAAATCCATGTGAACGCTGTTCCTTGCCTTCAACTAAGACAAACATTCTTTGAGCCAGGACCAGGAACAGTATGAACTTTTGCACTGTCTGCTGTTCTGTACACGTATCCCATGATACCTTAAAATAGTCTTGTATGCAAACATGCTAGCTTCATGCCTAGGTGTTAATACACAGGGAATTTCCTGTGATTCATCACGCTTGAAATTTCCATAATTTCCATCAAAAATGTAGCATGAATGTGCTCCATGAATGTGCGTATGACAGAACAAGATAGAAGAAACCCCTGTTTCTCAAACTGATAAAGGGAATCTTTGGTGGGCCATGAACAGGGGGGACATTGTGCTGCCTTTGGCTCTGGATTGCATCATGCGCACACACAAAGAGCTGCAGAACCACACAGGGGGTCATCATCCTGCATAACTCAATCCCGGACTGATACGTCACTCCAGTGGGCCACTGATTCAAGCATTCTGACATTGTTGAAATTTGGTAGAAATGCAAATCAATTGGCAGCAATGAAACACAAGGAGCCGAAACACATTTGACACATACCCCATCTGTGTAATCCTTGTAACTTCCTTTACAACTGACTTTAGCTCCATGATGTCTGTGTTTATAGATAACATTGTGTCAGAATCCACATCACAAGACGCAAAGCTGACTGAGATGATTGTGGGAATATTTAGATATACAGTTTTAGACATCGTGGCTAAATTGTCAGCTACAGTGTTATCTAAGTTAGCATTGCAGCTTTGGTGCAAATCTAAAGAATGAAGTTCACACAATGAAAATAATAGAATATTTTGGGTAAAGGAGAAACTATATGCATTTTTCTTGCTGAAACGTTATAAGGATAACAATGCTGTGTAAGTTCCTGGCATTTTATTCCATAATGCAGTTACTGATGTTTGTTAAATCAACCTTTGTATTTTTACTTCACTGTCTGCATATTGAAGATATTCTCCTTTTTTTCATTGAGATCTGAATCCCTAAAACAAGGTTTTGAGAACTCATCCTCGTCCACACAGATTCACAGAAACAGTGAAATCTCTGTAGTGTGTATACCAGTCCAGTAGAAATGGTTTAACCTTACCGCTTAAGTATACAAACACCACAGAAGAACACTACCAGCCTGGGTACAAGCACCGCTCGAGAGTCCACCATTGTTGTTGTTATTCTAACTTGTATAGCTGTGCATGAGGTGGGGGGATGTCTATCATTTTCAGAAGTTTCCATATTCACCTGGGTACATGCCGACATAAGGATTCCATCCTGGAGATCATTTTCAAAAGTTTGCGTTCCCAGTTCCTGAAAACACTGTTCTCCATTTTCACACTTGTCATGTGGATAGCCCCTAAGTGTCAATGGAAAAATCACCCCAACAAGGAGAACATGGCATTGGTGCCAAATAGAACCTAGCCCAGATGCTCTGGAACCCGAGTATGATTGCTATGTCCTCACATGCCTGAAGAACTGCTCAGAGGTGGAGAACACACCAGGGTTCCTGATCAAAAACACTGAAAACACACTTAGGCACAACCTCAACTTGACTAGCTTGCTTTAATATGCAGCCAAGAGCTCAATATTCAGAATACCGAATAAACAAGAACCCCCCAACTGCGTCCCACCCCAACATTAGTCCATGAGTACAGTTGAGCAACCGTGAACTAAAATACCACAATCGAGAGCACTAGGCTATACTATGTTAGCTAACTACCTAGCTTATTTTCATTCTTTGTTACTGTTCATATTCAAAGATGGTGGACTGTCCACATGTCCCATCAGCATGACATCACACTCACACACTGTAGTGAACTTCAGCTAGATATAAAATGCACTAAAAACTTGTGAGCACCTACCTGCTCGGTCTTTTTCCGATAATGCAGCAGATGTCTGGAAAACAAATGTAAAAAAAAAAAAAATTAGTAATAATAATTATAACAAACGCAACTTTTATTGCAAAACTTTTGCCTGGCAGTAAGTGTATTTCCATGATGCGTTAGAGTTTATGCTGAGTTTAAAAGCGACACGCACACCAGGACAGGCTGAGACGCCTCAGTGCAGCATGAGTGTCTGGAGCTGACCTGCAGGTTTATAAAGGTGAAAGGTCACCAGGCATAGCAGTGCCTCTGAGGTCAAAGGTCAATCTGAGTGAGAACACTTAAATTCCATTCTGGATTTCAGAGCCTCTCACTAAAGTCCATTTGTAACAGCAGCTACATGGCTAACAAGTAATGCAAGCTTGCAGATACCAGTTTGGCATCGTCTAAGCTGCATGTCGTAATCATCCATCTGTAGACATGGGATCAGTTATATTTAAACTGTTCTACAAAATGAAACCAATAGAATAAATATACAGATCCAATTTTAATTTTAGACTTCAGGCCATGGTGTCTGACATAAAACCAAAAGTGTTTATTAATCGGAAGGTGATTTGTTGGGAAGAAAGTGGAAGCCGGAGTACCTGGAAGAAAACACCTGGAGCTCAGGATGGAAACCTGTACCCTGAATCCACAAGGGACCAACACCACTCGCCTCACCACAGTGATGTTCTTCAGGCAGATTATCAGACAGATTGAGATAGGAGACTGTTTGGATTTGACGTCCATGCTTCTCCAAGCTCGGTTTGTTTGAGTTGCTTTGTTTAATTATTGTGTTAACTGAACAAACAAGTGTCAGTCACTTAAGCTTGTTTGGATAGTAAAGTCCACTCTACAATAAATGAGCAACTCAGAACAATAGCTTGCTGTCTCCGTGGTTTGACCCTGTGACCCCTAAGACTATGACAACCTGCATTTGGCGACATTAACACCTAAAATATGTGACTCCCAAAATTCCTAGTATGAAGTGTCTTGCTTCTTGTCTCTGGGTGGTGCAGACCAGGACAAGTGCAACAAACCTCATGATATGTACATGGTCATGGGTTTGAGTCTGAACTGAATAATTTTTGGATTTTCTTTATGACTAATGGTGAAGGTGATGTAGTTAAGAAGGTATATGTCATGTGTTTGGAAGTTGAAGGCCAACTTTTTATTGTACCAATAGAGCTGAATTTTAGGATGGCTGGGGAAGGTGCTTCTAGACCTCAGGAGGGTTGGGATTGCAACAATGCCAAAATATAGAACCACGTAGTTCTCTGAAAGACTGAAATAACATCAAAAAGCCTGGAGTAAGAGTTTCTAGACCTCTAAAAAGAATGTAATGTACTATAAGACAGTTCCAGAAGCTGGTAGATGCTGGAATACCTGGAATAGGAGCTTGTAGACATCAGAAAGCATGGAGTAGATCTCAAACTGGTTGAGAAAGGTACTTATGGAACATAAAATGGGAACAAGAGCTTGTAAACGTGATGATGGCTGGAGTAAAGAGCTTGTATACCTCAAAAAAACTGACGAATGGGCTTGGAGACTTCATAAAGACTTTAGAAGGAGATTTTGTACTTCAAAAATGGCTGGAAGGGACAACAGGATAATAGGTGAAGCCTGAAGTCACCACAATAGCTGGAAAAAGAGCTTGTAGACATAAAAACACAGGAGTTTTTAGATCTCAAGAAGGATAGAGTAGGAGTGGGGTTTTAACTTATAAACTGCAAAGCAGGTACAGGAGCTTGTAGAAGGGTAGACCAGGGTAGGAGATATTGGAGAAATGGGCACAAGAACAAGTCTGCAGTAGGGTTTGTAGACTTCAGGGATGGCTAGAAAAAGAGCTTTCACACCTCATATGGCACGTAGACCTGTAGATCCTAACAAGCTTAGAGCAGGAGCTTGTAGATCTCTGACTGGGAAGCAGTAGATTGCTAGCATTAGGAAGGTTGCATTGAGTGTGTAGATCTCATGAAGTCTGAATAATCTGGTGTTGTTATCTGTGGCTGTGAAGCATGTTCATCTCAGCAATCCAAAACATAAACCAGCTAGCCTCCACACGGCCCTCACTCAGAGGAATGAAGAGATCTGGGACAAGGTGCTAAGCTAAACTAAAGCTAAACTAAGCTAACAGTGTTTCAATCTGTGGAAACAAATTGAACTTCTGGGATTATGATGCAATACTTCCAATTCAACAAGCAGGAATCAATTGTCAATTGAAAATGTAGTTAATTGCTTAATCCCTCATATGTCGGTCATTTTGGTGTGAGTGTGTGTGTCAGAGTGCGTTGCTCACTCACAGATCAGATCAGATCTTACTCATGCTGTGGAGTTTGTGTACATCAGATTCTGTTGTTGTGTGTAGGCCTGCTAGCACAGCGCCAGACAGATTGGGTCCAAGACAAGTCATTTTATCCTGACATCAGAGACAGGAGCAGTGAGAAAAGGAGGCGCTGTTATCTCGCATCTGGAATGTTCTGTTCTTTTACTTAGCAGAGTCAGAAAAATCTTCCCGCTCACCCCTTGCCCCCCAAAAATTGAGAATTCACAATGATCTCAGGCACCAAAGTACACTAGTTCTGTTGGGGTGGTATGGTAGCGCAATGGTACTGCTGCTGCTGCCTCATGGCAAGACAGTCTTGGGTTCAATTCCCGGTCAGGGCAGACTGGGTTCTCCTTGTGTGGAGTTTGCATGGTCTCCCTGTGTCTGCATCGGTTTCCTCTAGGGGCTCTGGTTTCCTCCTACAGTCCCAAAACTTGTATACAAGGCAAACCAGAGATACCAAATTCCAGGCCCTTAAAGATGATTAAGTTTCGAATGAGTAGTGTGGCTGCAAATCACAGGTTTATATCAGATATCAGTGTGTGTGTGTGTTTATAGTAAGGCGTTATAGTCTCTGTAGTAACAGCGCAGTCACAGGGACGCTAGATAGGCCACATAAACCAAAACATGTTGAAATGGTGGATTGCATGCTGTTTGGATTTTGGTGTGTGTGTGTGTGTGTGTGAGAGAGACACCTTTGCTGCGTAACTCCATTACTAACTGTGAAAACAGACAGAAGGTGGTGACGGAAACCAGGTGTTTTCCACACGCCACTGATCTCTAAATATCACCAGGTGTGTGTTTGTCATTGCAAAGATATTTGCATTGCTCAGTCATATGCCATTTTTGTATTATATTACACTCTATGTGTGTGTCTGTGTAGTGAGCAACATAGTAATGACTGTGAGACTGACTGCAGTTGTTGAGTGATCATGTGTGAATACAGTATGTGTGTGTGTGTGTGTATGCGTATAACAAGAGTCTGCATGTAAAGGTAATGCCATTTCAGACTTTTTAATCCACACAACCTCTTTCGCTCATTCCAGCAGCTAATTAACTCCTTGTCCTAATCCGTCTCTCATCTCTTGTTTTCCTGCATTGTTACAGCTCAGTGAGATTATCCTGGATGACGGATGTTCACAGACTCTCTCTCCCTCTGATCCACACCAAATTAGGATCGATCCCAGAGAGCAGGGAGGAGGACGTGGGATCCGAGTCGGAGACAGTTTATCGACAGAACAGCACAACGTGTGTATGTTGTTATTCATAGAACCTCAATAATAAGGCCCCTGCTTTACGTCCCTGGATGTACAGTATTATGGCTTTCTACATTATAGCTAGCATCAAACCAACACATGACTGTTCATTGTTTTTAAGTATGTACAAGAAGTAGAGCTGCAATTTCACTGCAACGTGACATTTCTATCGAGATTTGATCAATTCCACATAGATGAGGTATGATTCTCAAAAGCAACAAATTCAAACTCAAATCACTGGTGCATGCAGTCCAATGTTTCTTCAGTTCCGCACTCAAAACTCACAAAAAATGGAGGAAAAACTTATAACTGTGGTTTCATTTTCTCCTGTCATAAACCATGTTTACAGAAATGCTACAAAGAAAAATTAATCTTGGATGGACATAGCAAAGATTGCTAGCTGGTACACTTAGTTTGCTAATCTATCATCAAATCAACTCGCTAATCTATCAGCTAGTGCAGTTATCTTGCTAATCTATCATTGCATCAACTCCGTAATCTATCAGCTAGTACAATTATCTTGCTAATCTATCAGCACATCAACTAACTAATCTATCAGCTAGTGCAGTTATCTTGCTAATTTATCATCGAATCAATTTGCTAATCTATCAACTATCAACAATCTATCAACTTGCTAATCTGTGATGGACTCATCTCACTAATCTATCAGCTAGTACAGTTATTTTGTTAATCTATCATTGAATCATGTCATTAAACTATCAGCTAGTACAGTTATCTTGCTAATCTATAATTGAATCATGTCACTTAACTATCAGCTTGTACAGTTATCTTGCTAATCTATAATTGAATCATGTCATTAAACTATCAGCTAGTACAGTTATCTTGCTAATCTATCATTGAATCATCTCGCTAATCTATCAGCTAGAACAGTTATTTTGCTAATCTATCATTGCTTCAACTCTGTAATCTATGAGCTAGTACAGTTATCTTGCTAATCTATCATCACATCAACTCACTAATTTATCAACTAGTACAGTTATCTTGCTAATCTGTGATAGATACATCTCACAAATCTATCAGCTAGTACAGTTATCTTGCTAATCTATCATCAAATCATCTCGCTAATCTATCAGCTAGCACAGTTATCTTGCTAATCTCTCACTCAATCATCTCACTAATCTAACAGCTAGTAGAGTTATCTTGCTAATCTATCATCAAATCAACTCGCTAATCTATCAGCTAGCACAGTTATCTTGCTAATCTATTATTGAATCATCTCACTAATCTGTCAGATAGTAGTTATCTTGCTAATCTATCATCAAATCATCTCACTAATCTATCAGCTAGCAGTTATCTTACTAATCTCTCACTGAATCATCTCGCTAATCTATCAGCTAGTACAGTTATCTTGCTAATCTATCATCAAGTCAACTCGCTAATCTATCAGCTAGTCGAATTATCTTGCTCATTTATCATCGCATCAACCTGCTAATCTATGAGATATTACAGTTATCTTGGTAATCTATTGATGATGCTAGTACAAACCTGATCACGTGTGGTGTTTTTGCAGAGGTAACGTAATAACATATGGTGAGCTAGTTAGCTACATTAGTGCATTAATACAAACTATAGAGAATAAATATATTTTTATAACAATCGTTTGCGCTCTTGACAAAAAAGTCAGCAAGTTGTGCTAGCGTCTTTATGTTCACTCAACATTTTGAATCGCAAACTTTTTGGAGCTCATTATGTTTAAATACAGCACGAGTGTGTTTGTTTTGTTTAAAAGTATTTTTAAAAGTCAGTAAAGGAGTAAGCATGATGAATTGACTTCTCTGACTGGTAAAAGCCTGGACGTCAAGTTGGCTTGGCACCTGGGCTACTGATTTATCCATCCGTCATATGGTATGTCTGTTACTGCTAAACTGCTAGCTTATTTAGTAACCGCTAGCTGTAGCAGGTTCATGAATATCAGTGGGCTACATGACCATGACACTGATGTCGGTTATGTTTGTGGAGGAAACACAGTCGCTAAAGCTACCAGAAATGTTGCTGCTATGTTTCGATATGCTATTGTTCAACAATGACAAGCAAAAATAAAACAAAAATAAAGTAAATTGTTGGCACTTTAGAGAGTGAGGACTTCGTAGGTGGCTGGGACAGAAATGTGCAGACGTACACACCCCTTCAAAAATAGAGGCAGTGTAAAGGAAGGGTGTGTGTGTGTGTGTGTGTGTGTGTGAGAGAGAGAGAGAAAGAGAGAGAGAGAGAGAGACCATGTTTCTATATCTTTGTGAGGACCAAATTGTGTCCAGAAGGATAGGAATATCTGATATTTTTTACCTTGTGGGGGCATTTTGTTGGTCCCCATAAGGGAAGTGGGTTTTTTGTTGTAGTTCTTAACAAAAATAAAATTATAAAACAGCCCAAAAGTGGGTTGAGATTAAGGGTTAAGATTAGGGTTAGCGTTAAGGTTAATTACCTGCATTAATAATTATGTCACTGGAAGGTCCTCACAAGTACAACAAGAAACAACTGTGTGTGTGTGTTTGTGTGAGTGTTTGTGTGAGTGTGTGTGTGTGTGTGCGCGAGCAAGACAGTCTAAAGAGAAATTCAGTGAATCTCAGATCAAATCAGACAGCTGATCTGATCCAGACAAAACAAATAAAAAAAACTAGACAAAATGAGCAAACACCCGAGCGCTATGTTTTTATTTTCTTTTTCTTTTTCAGAAGCCCATTTTTTCTGGGTGCTCCTTAAGAACCGCTGCGGTCACGCCTTTCCTCATTCAGGAGGAATTTAAAAACGTAACAGCTGGCTTCCAAAGTGATGACATCACTTCCTGTCCAACAGACTTCACTCCCGACACATGGAATCCATCAAAACCATCACGGGGTAAAAGGGGGGAACGGAATGTGCAAATTAGCGCCGCAGAATTGGCCTGCATAGAAACTAAATGGTCCATGGAGACAGTGTGATATGATCTCATACACACACACACACACACACACACACACGTGTGTAGATATGTAGTCACACACTAAAGGGTCACGGAGAAACATATGGGATGGATATGGAAGAAACATATACATACACACACGCACACATACACACACACACACACACTAGGCCTACATGTTTTGGACACTGTTGCTTAGGAAGTAAGCTTTTGAATTTTGGAGATACAGTAAATATATGACTGTACACACACATGTACACAAACACAATAGTTATACACAATAGATGCCAGATGTGTGTGTGTGTGTGTACAGCAACTGTTCTGCTCCCATACAAGGTGTGGGGGCATGATTTAAACCCTGATTATCCTTCATCTCTCTCTCACACACACACAAACACACACACACACACATTCAAAGCTCCATTAGCAATAAACACAACAAAAGAACAAAACCAACACTGATATTTTCATGGCATTGTGTGTGTGTGTGTGTATATATACATGTCATTAGAGCCAATCTCACTTTGTTCACCTGGTACAGTTATATAATACTATGAGAAAAGAGTGACACATGGTCACAGAAAAAATCATTAAAAAATGACCTTTACTCTGTAAACTTTGGTTGTTTTTCCTACCAGACATGCTTCTTTGTTTTTTGTTTATTTATTTAACAGAACAGACCAAATACACAATGCTGGATACAAATATACAAATAATCCTCTATATGTAAAAATGTTGAAAACACACATTGTGTTGAGGTTATGATTTTGATTTATATGACATTTTATTATTTTAAAAAGATTTTTATTATTTAAAATGATTTAAAATGTTTTAGATTTAAAAGGAAAAACGTTTAATTAACTAGTTTCCAGGCCTATAAAATGATCATTGGTCTGTTACCCGAGTGTGTTCACCTGTTCCAGGTTAGTCCTTTATTACATTATGTGAATTAAAAAAACTAATAAATAAAGGAATGAAAGTGACACAAGAGACTACAGCAGAAAGAAAGAAAGAAAGAAAGAAACAAACAAACAAAGAAAAATAAACAGTGAAAGGAGAGAGAGAGAGAGGGACAGAGAGAGAGACACAGAGAGAGAGACAGAGAGACAGAAAGAGAGAGAGAGAGACAGACAGACAGAGAGAGAGAGAGAGAGGGACAGAGAGAGAGACAGAGACAGACAGAGAGAGAGAGAGAGAGAGAGAGAGAGAGACAGAGAGAGAGAGGGAGAGAGAGACAGACAGAGTGAGAGAGGAAGCGTGGTGCCTGAGGTGTTCCTCCCTGTGTGGTATTGGCCCTTGTTTTCTGTGCTAAGTGCTTTTTATTTGCTCTTCTCATTAAAGCAGCTTTCCTCGACCTGAAGCTACAAACCAAACAACTCCAGCAGGAGTGACTGACAAACGGCTAAAAAAAAAAAAGACGAGTAAAAAACAGAGTGACTTATGGGCGTGACTGTTTAACGTGTGTCCTTTCCAGGAATAATAAACGTAATAAAATAAGCCCCTTGCTGAGTTGCTCTGGATGCAGCATTGTTGCTATGGTTACAGGACCGATCAGACCAATAAAAGCAGGATAAACTGTAAATAATGAAAAAATAAATGATGAAATAATTCAGTAAGACTCACCCCGTTTCTGACAGAAGACAGCGATGATGAAGACTGATGAGGAGTGTTCAGGGATCGCAAAGACCCGCAGAGACTTCCATCTCCATCCAGTGATGCCAAATCCACTTCCTGTTTACTCAAACAAAAATCAGATCTCATCATAAATACTCATTTAAATATTCACACGTAAACACTGCTCTGAACAGCTCTTGACTCACAGAAAGGAAACGCCTCTTAGCAGTGGGCGTGTCCTTCGGGGAGGGGGTGGAGCCTAACGCATCCTCGATCTCCTGATCCAACTGATCGAGCTTCATTAAGAGCAGAACCATGGAGTCCAGCTGAGATCGTTCCTGCTCTTTATTCTCCCGTGAGCTCTGAAACGACACACACGTCTGTCTGAAAGCGTACGACAGAGTATAACAACTGTAAATAAATCAAAAACTCTACATCAGGAGGAGTTTCCTTCAGAAAGAAAGAAAGAAAGAAAGAAAAGCAAATAAAGAAATTTAAAAGAAAGAAAGGACAAACATCCAACTAAATTATATTTCATGCAATGTAATTACATTGTGTGTATGTGTGAGTGTGAGTATGTGTGTGTGAGTGTATGTGTGAGTATGTGTATGTGTGAATATGTGTGTGCGCGTGTGTGAGAATGTGTGTGTGTCTGTGAGCATGTGTGTGTATGTGAGTGTGTATCTATATATGTGTTTGTGTGAGTGTATGTGTATATATATATATATATATATATATATATATGAGTGTGAATCTATGTGACTGATTATGTGTGTGTGTATGTGTATACAACCCCTGGCAAAAAGTATGGAATCACCAGTCTTGTATGAGCACTCATTCAGACATTTCATTCTGTAGAACA
>JAOVVH010000040.1:11584413-11600848 GCA_028566435.1 Scorpiodoras heckelii
GTGTGTGTGGGTGTGTGTGTGTGTGTGTGTGTGTGTGTGTGTGTGTGTGTGTGTGTGTGTGTGTGTGTGTGTGTGAGGACTTTGGGAAGTCTGCGTTGTTCCCCACTGAGGTCTACATGCTAAAATTAAACAGTTATTTCATAGTCTTGCACTCTGAAGAAAAATATGGTGAATCTTGTGCATGTTTGGTCTCTGAGCCCAAGATGTATAATGCAAAACCTACATCGTTTTGTTAATTCCATTAACAAACTGCGGAAATAGGAAAATCAGCAGTAAGTATCTCAGGAGGTGCAAATTAAGTAAGCACAACTTAAATAACTCAGTCTGATGTTTACAGATTGCTATTGTTGCTAACAAGAAAATCTCATCAGGCAGAGAGAGAGAGAGAGAGAGAGAGAGAGAGAGAGAGAGAGAGAGAGAGAAACAACTCCAGAATTTTACCTCAGCCAACCAGTTTATGGACTAGACAGCTTATTTTTTCCAAATGTGTGAATAGAATGTAATAAAATAGAATAGTCCTAGCATACCCACGTCCAAACAATTCAACAAAAGGTACAAATAGTTGATATCAGCAATATTATCTGGCTCCAATCCAGAAGCTAAAAACATGAGCTCAAGGCTCAACATATACACAGTGAGAATATTGGCAAGACTTCGCAATGGATGATTAAACTTCTTAGTTCGTTTAGTGTGAATTGAGGACATAGCCTTGAAGTGTCTGTCAGAAGTTGCGCTAGTATTTGGACCTGTCTAGTTAAGACATATTAACTGGCTAGCATTTTATAAACATCCAAATTCAAGCTAGCTAATCACATGGAAGCCAGAGAGTCAAAGAATTACAATGAACTGCTAGTGATCCACTTTGTGTTCAATTTTAACTTAAGCTCTGCCTTGTTGATGCCCAGTAAAGCATCTTATCTTCTCATTACAAAAATTCACGCACGGAAAATATGAAACAATTAAGCAACAGGTAACTGCAAATACGTCCCCTGGTGACATCATTATCGGAAAATCGAAACAAATCCACCTCAGCACATTCCACCAGCTGAAAATAAAAACTCCAAATGTACAGGAAAAAAACCCCAGAGAGCTCATTATGGAGCATACAATTATTGCTATTACTTTCATTATTATGACTCCAGCGTCATTAGTTTCAGTGCTTCTCTCTCTAGAAAATGCTAACACAAAAGGAATCCATACACATTCAATATTATGAATCACTTATGCTTTGTTAAACACACACACACACACACACACACACACACACACACACACACACACACACACACTTCCAGCAGAGATGTATAACCTTCACTCATGCTAACATTATTCCTAATCTCTCAAACTTGATGATACAAACTAGCTGAATGTTAGAAGTTAGCTGCCAAACATCCATGATAAATACAAACTTGTACTAAACTTTTTATAGGTCCAGCTACATAAAATTTGCTTACAGAGGTAAAGATAAGCAAATAGCAGCGACTGAATAGCATTAACATTACCTTTACTTTATAAACATTAGTCATTGGTTTATAGCTATAAATAAGACAAACGTAAGTGGTTGATTCATAGTGGTGCTTTACAATGTTGTGTTTAATCCTGGTGCTTTGCATAAACAATTTTGACTAACCCTATGGACTCTAAACAGATGATATGTCCGTTTCGGATTTGATGCTCGGAAATGAAATGAAATGAAATGGAAATGAAATATCCTCCTCTTTTCGCATTGTTTATATGAAAATGAAAGTAGACATCGACGATGTCGCTGTGATTTCAGTGTGACGACTCTCTCTCAGCTGACGAAATGGAAGGCAAACATTGCAAAGGTTGCCAGCTACTGGACCACACTTCACCCTGAAAACAAATGTTTCCTGTAGACCATCATATCATGGCTTAGCTTTGGCTCCGAGATTGCCGAACAGATCCTTGAGGCATTCCTTCAGTGGCTGTATACAGAAACTTTTAGTCTAATGACTAAAACTCTCAAAAAACAATTTTTCTTGAAAGCACAGTTAGTCTTTATTCCTGTTTGTTCGAATTCCCTTTGTCTCCCGAGTCCTGATGCCTGGGGACTCCTTAAATGGCCTTGTTACTCACAAGAAGCACAACACATTGAGCTAAAGAATTCGACCAATTATCCTCGAGCTTAAAACTCAAAAATAAGTGGCAGTTATTTAGCGCAGTCTGTTATGTTTGGGTCGGTTCCCCGCTAAACTGCTAACGGGCTTTGCTTTCTAAATAATGGCTGTGTTTTCGAGTAGGTCCCCAGAGTGGGAGGAATATGTCAGGATAAACAGACGGAGCAGACCAACATTGGCAGACACACAAATATACTGGACTTAGACTGTAGCATGAATTGGTTTAAAATGCTATGATGCTTTTATTTCCTACAAAAGGAACACACACACACACACACACACACACACACACACATCTTTAGCTCCATCTTATATCTTGCAGTGCTGGTCCTGTCAAGGTTGGAAACGTTTACCGATCCCCCAGGCCACCAATACAAACACATGCTATGATGTCACTGTTTTCCAACATATAATGACTTCATAAAAGTCACACTAATGTGTGTTTGTGGAGCCTGGAGAACAACTTAGATCATTCTCAGGATCAGATCATTCTTGTGACTTGTGAAAATTCTGGTCATTTGACTTGACATTGAGGGACTTGAGAAGGAAATTCTTATATCAAAGCTGTGTGGGGTAGGTAGTCATCATGATTCCTAGTGCTGTTGCTCAAATTCACACACAATGAGATGAATCAGGCTCAAAGCAAAAAAATGACTCTGAAATTGGATTTTTATGGAGATGCACTGAAATGAATAGGATACATTAAAAGTAGAGAATTTGCCCGAGGCAAAACATACAATCTCATTTTCCATACAATGATATTTATGCATGTGGTGGAGAATATTGAGATTTTTTCATTGCCAGAAGCTATGTTCACAAAGGTCAGACCAGTGTATTAGCATGTGTAGGTGCTGTAAGCATCACTTTACTTATTTAAAGCAGAATTATTACATTGATCTCCTCTTGATCTTTGACTTGCGTCCCACAGAATCTAGGTTAATGATACAGCAGGAAGGTGCAATCCTGCCCCTGAGGATCACATCAACATATCTATTCCATCTAACTAGGGTTTATATGACTGAATGCTAGGTTTGTTATCCCTTGCTAAAGGACACCAATTCAGTAAGCAAATCAGCATATCTTACCTTCTGTGTGCGGAGCCTGACAGAAACGTCCTGAGGTTTGGGGTCTTGCTCTAACTCATCCATATTTGGACTTGTCTGAAGAATCATCTCATCATCAGAGGATTCCGTTCTGCATTCTAATGAAGACTCACAGTCAGCCAAGTCTTCAGTGATGTTTTGTAAATTCACCAGAAATCCTTCCTCAAGGGTATTCTTTTGCAAGCCCAGTTGTACTGAACAGCCTTTAGTGTTTCCAGAACCCTTAAGTTCCATTGAAGTTGTGGTATTAAGGGATCCAGGCATGTCCTCCATCACAGGACCCAGTGCTTCCTCCCCCAGCTCAGTAAAAGATACCTCGGGAATGGTGTCCAGCGTAGAGAGGCAATCTCTGCACTTGTCAGGATTACTAGTACTTCCAGATACGCATGGGGAAAGCTGAAGTTCTGTGGATCTGATGAGGTTGTGAACCTGCAGAACCTCTTTGCTTGTGACTACCTTGTCTTTGTCATTGTCAGAATTAAGGACAACATCTGGAACAGCACTATTGTTGGGAATTTGAGAAGCTTCAGGCTGCTTGATCTCTGTGGTAAGGTCAGTACTTATGACATCACTATGCTCATCAGGGACGATTGAATTCTCCATGTCAAAATGTTCTTGACATTCTACCCTCATTACCTGTTGGTAATATAGCGTGCTTGCATCTACCACAGGATCACCAACATTGCCTTCAGTCTTTCCTTTTAAGTCCAGTATCACTTCATTTTTTGGAATAACTTCAGAAAAATGTATTTTAGCCTTATCTTTGGAGACATCCATGGTTTCAGCCATTGTAGCGAAATCTACTTTCTTGGTCTGTTCTTCTACAGCATTTGCTGAAGAACTGCCAGTGGACGTGGATGTAGTTTTGTTAGTGATCTCTTCATCATTCATATGTATTTCTTTAAGGCTTTCATAAAGAAAATGATTGGAAATGGACGATGAAAGGTTGTGACTTGATGGACTGGCTTGATGGACTGATTGGATAATGTCTTCATCTGCCATTGCTTTTCTGACCATCACAAAAGTGTGACCTTCATAGCTAGCAGCTATGTCCTTAAATATACCAGATAAAGTCTTCCTCCTCCTGTTCCTGTCTTCCACAGGGCAGCCTTCAAAGCCAGGATGGTAACGGCAACATTCTGGCATAGATGCACATCTTGCTCGCTGTCTTCGAACAGTGGGGGAACAGCTGCCTCCAACACCGCCATGGCAACACACTAGGGCCAGGTCATCATAGCTGTACTGTTTTCTCGAGTGTGGGGTTGCATGATCCTCCCAGCTCCTTGTGCGCAAGGCTACAGGCATGGCCAACAACCTCTACTATTCCATAAAGCCCTGCTACAGACGCCCACACAAAGTGCTAAAGCAGATCTGGGGAAAAAAGCAGAGAATAAAAGCAAGAGAGAAGAGGGAGAAACAGCAGTTCATGTTATTCTGAGATGCCTTCTGGTCCCTCGTGCATGAAAGATAACAAATTTAACAGATGTCAGATGTCAGCATAGCACTTAACGTCAAGTTTAATCATCCCCATCATCCCTAAGTGGTCATCAACAGCTATTCAAAAAGAACCACAACAGCTCTCTGCAATTCAGTGCTCTTTCAGTACACATGTTCAATCTCTGACCCAGTTAGCTTCTGATATTGTCCTCAAAATACAAGGCAACACATGATAAAGGGTTCACTCATAATCCAGGGCATAAACAAGAGACCCAGGACAAGCCAGACATCGTGTATTCACTGCAGAGCAGATTAAATTAAATGGACTGGAGGAGCACAAAAATGTTAAGATACCAGCTGTAAATGAAACATTTATTCATAATACATAATGTGTTGAAAGTGGTTAGTCAAGATAAGGACTATCAGTACTATTTAACCAAGTCATAAAATGTACTTCCTCCAAAATATCATCCTTCTGCATAGCTACACAGTTACACAGCAACATGTCGTCAGATCACTGATACCTTTACTGTTTAATCAGGCAAGTCCACCCCCTCAAATAGTACAAACTTAACACTGCACCGCTCTCCTTCCACTGCGCCACTCTGCCCTAGCCTCCAGACGCAAGCTGACTCCCCATTAAAAGTTTGGAAAGTTCCAAAATGAACTTTCCAAAGATGTGGCTGACAAATAAGAAGGTAGCTCAGCTACATGCTGCAACAGCAGGAGCTCATGATGTTCTTGACATCTCTGTGAATTTAGTGGTTAGTGGCTTGCACACAGATGATCTCAAAGTTGGCGGTTAGCGGCTGAGGGAGTCGTTCCCTAATCAGAGCATTCCACTCACATCTGGCGAGTAGGATCTCTCTGCAGGGAACATCTGGTTACTTGGTTAATCCCAGGAGGGGGTTGTTCGGTTTCTTTTGGCTATATGCATATCTGTTCAGCCAAGAATCTTTAATAGAGAATGGCTCCCGAATTAAATAAATAAAAAAAAAAAACATAATAAAGTAAAGATCTGTACCTTTCTTTTTCCGTGCTTGTCTTTTCTCCTCGCTGGTGTCTCTCAGTCTGTTAGGTCTTGGTGATGTCGTGACCTGTTACCCACTGTCCTCACCAGGGGGATGAGATCAGGCTTGACACAACTGTCCCTGTTCGGGGGGCAGTTGGGTAGCTGAGATGGCACATATCCAGGGTGAGCTTTCTACAGCCCAGTTGTGGAGCAGAAAAAAAACAAACCTTACGTGAAAGAGAAACGCAAAAATATGACGAGTGACAAACTTTCACCAAGAACCATAACTTTCTTTCGGCATTTTTGAAGTGTTAGATCCAGACTTCCATGACAAGGAAGCAATTTGTTTCTCCTAGCCATTCATTTGTCAAACACACCCCAAGAAGCCAATGGTTCTTTCCATTCCTTGACCTCCTGATCCCATTCTCCTCTCTTTCAAAAGTGTTCAAGTTCCCAGATCAGATGTAATAGCTGCCTCTCGACCTGGCCACAGGTAGGCAGAGAATTTGAAAAAGAAGGACGAATAGAGCCTGAGTTAAGCAGCTCGAGAACCAGCGGCAGACACTCATCTTGATTGCATTAGTGGGTTTTAGCTGACGCAGATATGACTGCTCACTTTCTCTACTGCTCCATGCTTTCTTACAGATTTCCAAGAGTGAGTCATTTCTTTCGCTCCTGCTCTCTCCTTCTTTCTCACTCTCTTTACTGTCATCTGCTTATTCTCTCTACTTTCTGCCTTCTCCGTCCTCCCACAGTTTTCTCAGAGTTCACTACTTCCTCTCTCTTGCTCTGACTCTCACTGTTTGACGTCGGCGAGTTGGTTTTGATTAAAAACAGGCACGCCGTCATGTAACGGTCTACGACCGATGGCCAGCTTGCTGGTGGATTGCTGCACTGAAAACTTTTGGCTCTACAATTTTTGCTTCCTTTTTTTTTCTTCCTCCTCCCTTCTCTTGCTAAACAGTCAAGCCCTGTAAGAGTACAAGCATCCTTGTACAAATGGTCAAATATGAAGAAATGAAAAGAAAAACAAAACAAAAGGGAGGTTCAAATGTCAAATGCGACGTGGTGTTGCAGACATTCTTGGAGAATATGCCAGCGCTGTGAAAACACAAAACTTGGCAATAGTGCTTTACACATTTCTTTTCTACACATCTGGGTAAGGAGGCCCTTAGAATGGCTGGAACAGTGACTCAACTGTGTCTTTAGGGCTCTGCTAAGGAAAACAAGGTCTAGTGCTTTTCTCTCAGTCTGTAGGCCATTCATTCCCTAATATAGGCATGGTGTTTGACAGCTAAGCACTCTCTCTCTCTCTCTCTCTCTCTCTCTCTCTCTCAGTGCATTTTAAAGGCGCAGAGCTTCTTCTTTAATGTCTATTTGGTTTAAATTAAGAGTGACAGGACAGAGACTACAGAGACAATTCTATATCTCAGGCGTTTGAACAAATGACATGACAGACCAAAAAAAAAAATCTGTACAACAGTGTTGTTGAGTTCTGGATTGTGATTGGTCAGAAAGTTTCAACTAATTTTCTAACAGCAGCTGCAAATCAAAGGAGATTATATATATATATATATATATGCATTCACACACACACACACACATACACTCAAACTTCCATGCAGATTAATGGGACATCTTCTAGATACACAAATCTAAACCTATACCCAAGGTCAGGTAAACAAGATAAGGTCTAATAAAGTAAAACACTTTTAATACTCAGATATGACAAGTTCAACTTGTATACCTCACTAAAAAAAATTAATAGCAGCAAAAATACACCCAAGGACTTACAAAACATGACACATACTTTAATTATAACGATTAAAAACATGATAAATAAAATACCAGTATTATAAAACAAATATAATAAAAAATATTATACAAATAACAATACAGTACAATACAAATACAATCTTTCCAGGGCTGTTGGACTCAAGTCACCTGACATGTGATCAAGACTCAAATTCAAAGAAATAAAGACTTTGCATTTTGTTTTGTTGATTTCCACATTTCATATAACAATAAATGGAAAAAAGTACATTTTGACATACTTTACTAAATTAAAAAGTTGATTTTCTAATAATAATAATAATAATAATAATAATATTAAACATCAACAATCATCGCCATCAAAAATAAAAGATAATATAAACCATAAATAAGTTATATATACACAGTATGAATATATTAGCATGGAGCCTTGAATAGCATTCATGCAGAATCTCAGTGAACCTTAGCATCTGACAAACCCCATGAATCATTCTACATATTACATTGTGCAGAATTCATTAATGTTAGCATTAAAATTAGCACCTGAGCTATCACATGCAATAAGCTTTACCTTTAGCCAATGATGAATTAGCATTACACCGAATGTATGATTTATATTTCTGATTATCCACTGCAAATTGGATTAAAGCCTTTTTACAAATTGGCCTTTCAAAGCTTAAATGCCAAAGTCTGTGGGTGAATAACCTCGAATACATGTATTGCATAAGAGGACACACACACACACACACACACACACACACACACACACACTCTCTCTCTCTCTCTCTCTCTCTCTCTCTCTCTCTCTCTCTCTCTCTCTCTCTCTCTCTCTCTCTCTCTAACTTACAGGACTGTAGTGAAAATATCAAACAAAATTCCCAAGTTGCTGGTTTATTAGCTGTAATGGTACTGTGAAAATAACATCTTACTGCAAAGTACACACACTTTTCCAAGCCTGTAATGGAGATATGAAGGGGTTAAGCCTGTGAAGTGGGTGTTAATGAGCTGACAATGTGAGCTGAGTGTGTTATGGTGTGTTAATAAGGACGTGTGGCACGTTTAGTTCGGTGTGGATTCACGTTACAGCTTGCATGTTTACTACAGTGGAATATGCTCAGAGCAAAGCTCAGACTTATGTAATGCAGAATAGAATAGAACAGAATAGAATAGAATAGATTGTATTGTAGTAGGACAGAATAGAATTGTGTAGAATAAAATCACACACAACAGAATACAATTAAACAAAGTGGAATGCGAGTAGAATGCATGGTGAATTAATAGAAGTTAAGCAGAGAATAGAATAGGAGTTGAATATAATTAGAATTATAGAATAGAAGAATAAAATGCAATAGAAGAAATGAGAGTAGAATAGAATGAACATTACAATTGAACAGAAGTCACTAGAATCAAATACAAGAGAAAGAAGTAGAGTATAATATTTAGACTAGAAGATGAAAATATAGAACAGAATTGAGTAATATAGAACTGAGCAGGATGTAGAGTAAAAGAGAGCAGAATAGAATACAATAGAACAGAACAGAGTATGTAAATTACAGTAGCTGTAGATTAGAAAAGAATAGAAGGGAGTAGGATGGGACAGAATATTAAATATAAAACATGTAGAATAGTATACATTAGAAAAGGTCAGGATGTAATAGAACAGAAAAGAATTACATTGAATAAAATTGGACTGAATAGAACAATACAACAGAGCAGAAAGTAATGGAACAGAACAGAAGATTCAAGTAGTATAATGTCACGAATATGGCGGCTTGTGCCATGAGAGGGCGACAAAATCGCCCTCACACAAGACTACAACACAGAACTACAACTCCCAGAGATCACCATAATGAGCTCACCTGAGGCTTATTACCTGCAAATCCATGCTGGGCACTATTTAAGGACTTGTAAGACTCTTCCCCAGTGTGGATCAACTTTGGACTTACATAACGTATTTCTTGCATCTGCCCCACGTACATGCCTTCACGTTAAGTATTCTGTTTGTCTTCCCATTCATTTTGTGTTTCCTTTGTTAGATTTTTGCACTGCCCTTTTTGAGTGTTTTCGTTTGTGTCTTTTTTCAGTTTTCAGAAAGAGCATGGTGTTTCCCTGCTCGTCACCCTGCCTCACCCTGGACCCGTAGCTCCAGTGGGCTACTGCAATATGGCAGCACTCAGGTGAGGAAAATCATTCCTATCAGACTTTTGTTTCGTCATTCCAAGCCGTGTTTTATCATGCTGCTGATGCCTGTGGTGCCGGTGAGCAGCTTCTCACTATTTCTCAGGGAAGTCGGAGAGCCGCTGAGTACGCCCTGGAATTCAGAACAATTGCAGCTGAGAGTGAATGGAACAAGCCAACACTGAAGGACGTATTCCGGTGAGGGCTAGACCCGGAAGTGCAACGGGAGCTGGCCTGTACACCCTCATCGCCACCACCTTTGTGCTGGACGACCTGCTACGAGCCAGACCAGCCTGCAGACTTCCAGCGGTTCAGATGGATGAGCCCGAGCACGTGATCCTAGGCCCTGTGCGACTCTCATCCTAGGAGAAGAAAAGAAGAGCCGCTCTCCGGCTGTGCTTCTATTGCAGAGAAGAGAGTCACGCCGTATGATTAGGCCTGATTCCATGTGCCGCACTGGTGGTGTGCCTAAACCCCACACCTCGGTGCACGTGGTGAGTAAGGAAGTCTCAGTCTTGCCTAGTCAATTCACAGTACCCGAATAGATTATGTTTCAGAACCATGTTTTCTGTGTTTCAGCTCTCCTCGACTCAGGGGCGGCCACCAGCTTCATAGTCCGGTCCATTGCAGAAGATCATGATATCCCCATCCAAGAACTCAGTTCGCCATTCAAAATCAAAGCCGTGGATGGGGCTCCGATCGGAACTGGTGAAGTTCTCAGAAAACCGCCCCATTAAAGCTCCGTGTGGGTCTCCTCCATGAAGAGGAGATTTCATTTATGCTCCTTGACTCCTCTGCCCACCCGCTGATCCTGGGCCACGACTGGATGCAGCGCCACTCCCTACTATCTCCTGGAAAGAAGGAGACAGTGGTCTCAATTTTGTTTTCAGAACTGCCTGACGTCCCCAGTTTGCCCCATTTTCACTACCTGAGACGGAAAGCCAAGTCCAGGTACCAGTGGTTTATAATCATTTTAGTGACATGTTTGTCAAAAAGAAGGCAGAAGGCAGAGGGCCTAACCCCCCACTGGCCATTCGACTCTGCCATAGACCTCTTACCAGGTTGCACCCCGCCTCAAAATAAAGTCTACGCCCCGTTTCCACCAGAACAACATGCCATGGAAGAGTACATTCACGAGGCCCTGATCAAGGCTACATCAGACACTCATCATCTCCTGCCTCTGCCAGTTTCTTCTTCGTGGAGAAAAAGGGGTGCGGCCTACGCCCCTGCATTGATTACCAGGGTTTGAATAAAATAACCGTCAAATACCCTTATCCACTTCCACTTGTTCCCTCTGCTCTGGAACAGCCACCGTTTTCGGGAAGCCACCATTTTCACTAAATTAGACCTTCAGAGTGCTTACAACCTCATCCAAATCAGAGAGGGAGACGAGTGGAAGACTGCTTTCAGCACAACCAATGGTCACTATGAGTATTTAGTTATGCCATATGGACTATCTTCAGCCACAAGTGTATTCCAAAATTTTATAAATGAAATCTTTACAGACTTGATTGGAAAATATGTCATTGTCTACATTGATGATACCCCTCGCTTTTTCCCCAGATCCTGTGATCCATGTGCAGCATGTGAGCCAAGTCCTTCAGCGGCTACAAGACAACCAGTTATGTCAAGAAAGAGAAGTGTCTGTTTCACCAACCCGAGATAGAGTTTTTGGGATATAATCTAGGTCCCGAGGGGATCGCTATGAACTATCAGAAAGTGGAAGCCATCACGCAATGGAAATGCCCCATCACAGTTAAACAATTATGAAGTTTCCTGGGTTTTGCAACTTCTACCGATGTTTTATTAGGAACTTCAGTACTATTGCAACCCCTTTCACCAAGCTACTAAAAGGGGGGCCAAAACCCTGAAGTGGTCCATGGATGCAGAACAGGCCTTCTCATCTCAAGCAAGCATTTGTCACCACTCCCGTTCTTAAACAGCCCAACCCCCACCTCCCCTTCATAGTGGAGGAGGATGACTCTAGCCATGGGGTGCGAGCTATCTTGTCGCAACGTCGGGGAAATCCAGCCAAGATCCACCCCGTGGCATTCTTTAGCAGGAAATGATCCCCCGCTGAGCATAACTATGACATGCGGGACCATGAACTCCTGGCCATCAAACTAGCACTGGAAGAATGGAGGCACTGGTTAGAAGGGGCTCAGCATCCTGTCACAATTTTCACTGATCATAAAAATTTAGAATATCTCAAAGCTCCCAAGAGACTTACCCCATGCCAAGCCAGATGGTCATTGTTCTTTTCACATTTTGATTTTATCCTTTCTTACAGACCCGGCTCCAAGAACCTGAAAGCTGACGCCCTTTCCCGCCAATTTGAGAATGAAGAAGCCTCCACCGACCGGAACCCATCCTCCCACAGTCCAAATTTATGCATGCCATTGTCTGGGACCTAGACCACCAAATTCAGCAATGTCAACCCACCCACAACCAGCCCCAAGCACCTCCAGGTAAACTGTTTGTTCCCACAGATCTTAGGAATGCACTCATCACCTGGGCCCATGTGATGCCTGGAGTGGGTCATCCCAGCACCTGTCGCACCCTTGAGCTCCTCCAAGGCAAGTACTGGTGGCCACGCATGTCTCAGGAAATTCAAGAATTTATTTCCTCCTGTTCTACCTGCGCTCAAGCCAAGCTCCCACACACCCTGCCTGCAGGGGAGCTCCTGCCATTGCCTGTTCCTGAAAGGCCATGGTCACACATCTCCATAGATTTCCTCACGGACCTGCCCCCATCCCAGGGGTTCATGGTAATCTTTGTGATAGTTGATCGTTTCTCTAAAAGGTGTTCACTATGTCCCTATGCCTGGTCTTCTCACAGCCATGGAAACCGCTGAAGCTCTCTTTCACCACGTGTTCCAGTACTTTGGCCTACCCAAAGACATCGTGAGTGACAGGGGGCGCAGTTCACATTTAGAGTGTGGAGCTCATACATGGAAAAGCTAGGTGTCACCGTCAGCCTCACGTCAGGTTTTCATCCCCAAGCCAACGACCAAGCTGAAAGGGTAAATCAAGAACTGATTTACACTTGTTTTGTCTACACAGGCCCCAAGATTGGGCACATTATCTACCCTGGGCAGAATACGCCCAGAACTCTTTGTGCCACATTGCCACCGAACTCACGCCCTTCAAGGTCTGCCTGGGACATCAGCTGCCGCTCTACCCCTGGAATGCCATGCCCACTGACATCCAGGAGTTAGCCCCTTGGAGGGGGGCTCTGTCACGAATATGGCGGCTCATGCCACTAGAGGGTGACAGAATCGCCCTCACACAAGACTACAACACAGAACTCCCAGAGATCACCATAATGAGCTCACCTGAGGCTCATTACTTGCAAATCCGCACTGGGGACTATTTAAGGACTTGTAAGACTCTTCCCCAGCGCAGATCAACTTTGGACTTACGTAATGTATTTCTTGCATCTGCCCCACCTACATGTCTTCAAGTTAAGTATTCTGTTTGCCTTCCCGTTCATTTTGTGTTTCCTTTTGTTAGATTTTTGCACTGCCCTTTTTGAGTCTGTTTTCGTTTGTGTCTTTTTGTCGTTTTGAGCCAGAGCGTAGTGTTTCCCTGCCCTCATCACCCTGCCTTGACCTGGACCCATTTTCCATCTTTGCTGGGACTTCCTGTTATGTTTTTCCACTCATTTTTGTCTGGTGTTTTTCCCTCCACACTCTTGGACTCATTTACATGTTTTTTGTATGTTTTGCTGCCACCTGTGTGCAAAAATAAATATACTGCATTTGACTCAGTCTCTAGTGTGGGATCATTACATATAAGGTTAAAATTATGTATAATAGAATTGCACAGAATAAAATAAAATGTATAATAGGACAGAATTAAATTGAATAGAATAGGTTAAAATTATGTATAATAGAATAGAGAGTAGAATGCATTGTAAAATAAGAGAAGATAAGCAGACAGTAGAATAGGAGTCAAATAGAATGTGAACAGAAAAGATTAGAATTAGAATCAAATAAAATAGGAAGAATTTAATAGAACAGAAAAGAATTACGTTGAATAGAATTGGACTGACTAGAACACAACAGAACAGAGCAGAAAGTAATGGAAAAGAATAGAAGATTCAAGTAGTATAAAGACTCAATTAGGTATAATAGAATCACACAGAATACAATAGACCAGAATAGAGTAGAATAGAGTAGACTGTAGTGTAATAGAACAGAATAGAATAAAATCACACAGAACTGAATACTGTCGAACAAAGCGGAATGTGATAGACTAGAATAAGAGAACATAAGTGGAGAATAGAATAGGATTTTGATAGAATTAGAGTAAGAATAGAATAGAAAGAAGATTACAAAAGAAGTCAGTAGAATCGAATACAAGAGAAAAAAAATGTAGAGCCTAATTTATAGAAAAGATAGAATTGAATTGAGTAATATAGAACTGAACAGGATAGAGCAGAATAGAATCGAATAGAATGAAATACAATAGAACAGAGCAGAATGAGACAGAATATTAAAATAAAACAAATTGCAATATAATACAAAACATGTGAAAAGGTTAGAATGTAACAGATCAGTAAAGAATTATATTTAATAGAATAGGATTGAATAGAACACAGTAGAACAGAGCAGAAAGTGATGTAACAGATTAGAAGATGAGGTACAAGTAGCATAAAGTAGAATGCAATAGAAGAGAATTATGTATAATAGAATTGCGCAGAATACAATAGACGAGAGCAGAACAGAATAGAATACAATACAAGAGAACAAAGCAGAATGTGTTAGAACATAATATGATGTAACAGAAGGAATGGCATAGCCAGTCAGGTCAGAGCTCTCTGCTAGATCCCTTCACCTCTTCCCAATCAGGAGAACCCTCCATGTACGAGCACTGCGAGCAGAAGAAGAATGAGTATGGGGATAAAGATCAGCTGCAGAGTCTTCCTTTCCTGTTATTACACACAGCTCAGTTTCACAGCCATGCCCAGTTCACAGCACAGCTAATACACTAGAGGACCATTCATCATCTGTGTGTGTGCATGTGCGTGTGTGTGTGTGTGTATACAAGACTCTCTGAGGAAAAATCTCAGTAACTTCATTTGTAATATGAAGCATCACCTTCCATACTGGTCCTCACAATTCCTCTGACCTGATACAATCTCCAGTGACCTTACACCACAGCTAACCATGATGTTCAATGCATCAATGTTAAGCAGTATAAATAATCCCATTTTTCTTGGGTCACATCTCTGTTTAAGAGCACCCCGACCACCCTCACCAACACCACCCTTGAACCCATGACTGATGTTTTTCCAGACTGTGAGAATTCAGCAGTTTTAAAAGATTATTACTTGTCACGCTGTATATTTGTCAAGCGATAGATGTGCGATTAAAGAAAATGACTTTCTTACATCATCATACATTCGCATAAACACATTCTTCAAAGTGAGGTAATAAGAATATTTTTTCTATCGATTAGCATGTTTCATTTATCATCACCGCCACTGTGACCATCTGTGGCTGTCCCTTGAGTGTGGCATCATCATAGTGGATTCTAGACCAGCATCATATTGCAACATCGATATTGTGAACATTCTAGGACTACTAATCTCAAGAACTCTTTTACTACTTTATGCTAGATTACAGTTACCTACAGGCCTGTTTCTTTTTATCTACTTCTGAACAAACTCACAGAACAGATCCCCAGATTCAATGCGAGTTTCACAGAAAACCCTACATATATTTATATATACTAGATTGATCCTAAAATAGGTGGCAGTATGACAGTATTTTTCTGACCTTGGTACAATTACTTACTTAGCATGTGGATTTGAAAAGCCTGGGAATTCCCACTGATGCTAGCACATTGCAATTAAAAGCCAAATTAACACGACAATTTGTTCTCTTCTGAGAATGAATCATGATGCAAAAAAAACCTCATTCCTAGAATAACGGCAAAGTAAACATTTCCATATTACAGCTTCACACTCTAGTTAATGTGCTCGATGAAACATTAGCAGTTAATCAGAATGGTTGTAAATTGCCTTTCTGATAAATGAGGATGGTGAGATCAAGGTCAAAGCTTATTTGACTCACGCAAATGAAATATTCAATAGACGAAAACAAGCCTAATTGAATATTCATGTGCTTTAATTCTGCCAGAATAAGCCGAGTGTTACATGCAAACAAAATCGCAATCAAACTGAATTAAGAAAGCTAAGACAACACAAACAAACACAGATTCTGTCATGGAGACAAATCGAGTGTCAGCAAAGCTCCGTGTCTAAGTTCTGAGAAAGAAAACTCCTGAAACTGGAATTCCACTTCACTGAAAGATGCTGGTTCTGAGCAGATTTTTTTTTTTTAATTTATTGACTTAATATATGTAGTTTAATATAGTTTGTCATGTTACCAAGAAACATTGGTCTTGGACGGAGAGGAAAGAAGTGCCGTTGATCTTCTCAGGTGCTCTCACTATGTGCTGGAGGTTCTTGAACAGTTGCAGTGCAGTGCAGATCCACTGAAATGTGCACTCCCAGGAACTTGGTGCTGCTGACCCTCTCCAAGGCAGTACCATTGATGGTCAGAGGAGCATGCTGGGTGTGCATTTTCCTGAAGTCTACAAGAATCTCCTTCATCTTATCAACATTTAGAGTGAGATTGTTGTGTTTGCACCACAAAGCCAGGCAGCTCACCTTGCTCCTGTAGTTTGTCTCATAGTCCACAAAGTTGACTAATACAGGGGTTAGACAATGAAACTGAAACACCTGGTTTTAGACCACAATAATTTATTAGTATGGTGTAGGGCCTC